>JAULCF010853456.1:0-36927 GCA_032361265.1 Devaleraea mollis | reverse complement strand
GCGATCTTCTTCCTCTCGGACTCCGGCCTCTCGGGTCACGATGGGTTCCGATCGTCGGTCTTCGCCGTGCTGACGGTTGTGTCGACCACGGGGTACGCCACGGCTGACTTCGGTCGTTGGAGCCCTTCGGCTCAAACGCTCTTGCTGACCCTCATGCCGCTCGGCGCCATGGCCGGATCGACGGCTGGCGGGGTGAAATTGGTTCGATTGCTGGCCGTTGCCAGCTACGCCCACCGAGCGACCTTGCGCCAGCTCCACCCCCGTATGGTGCGGCCTGTGCGTGTTGGCAAGTCCGTGCTCGATGACGAGACCGCCAGCCGGGTGCTCGGTTTCATTGCTCTGGCCCTGGCCGCGTTCGGTGGTGGAGCCGTGTTGATTGCCTTCAGCGGATCTGACCTGATCACGTCGTTCTCGGCAGCGGCGACGACCTTCGGCAACGTGGGTCCTGGTCTGGGCGACATTGGTCCCACGTCAGATTTCCTCGCCATGCCTCGGTTCGCTCGATGGGTCGGTATTGCGCTCATGCTGCTCGGCCGACTCGAGATCTATCCGGTGCTGTTGGCCTTTGTTGCGCTGCCGCTCCCCCGGGTCATTCGGATGCGTCTCCGCCGCTGAGGCTGCTCTGCTCGCGTTGCGACCCACCAGGCAATGGCGAGGGCCGGGAGAGCGAATAGATCGGTCGGATCCTGGGTGGACCTGGCCGGCCGCCACATCGTGGTGATCACGTCGTCGTACGCGTGGGTGATCACGTCAACGAGCTGCACCCCGCTGAACAGCGTTGCGGTGAAGATCAGCAGCGGCACCAGCGTTCGTTGCAGCGGGAACGGCCGACGCCCCGCAAGGGCAACACCGTGGTCGATGAGCGATTGCAGCACCAGGGGGAAGACGATCAGACCAGCGACGTCGCTGAGCTTCCCGGTGACTGCGTTGCCGTAGGCGGCCTTGAGCACGCGGTCGTTCAAGATCAGCAAGGCCAGGGCAAGGATGGCGACCGGGTGCACCATGACGTTCCTCATGGTCGTCGGGGAACGATCGGCAGCACTCAGGAACGCTCGGCGGTGATCGAGAGCTGGGGGTTCGCCGACGAATCGGTCGGGAGCCAATACAGCGTCACCTTGATGTAGAGGCCGCCGTCGGCCGAGGACCCGCCCGTGTTCACCACGGTCAGATCGACTGTCTCGGTTGCCGATGTTCCGCTGTGTGGCACGAAGAACCCGAGCTCATCGTTGTTCAGGTAGCCCCTTGTCGCACTGCGCACGTTGACATGCTGAGCGTCGCCGCCGGTGAATCCGACCTCCAGGTGGATGTACGGGTCGAGGACCGAGGTCTCGAGATCGGCGAGGTCGATGGAGAGCGCGTAGGCGGCGCCTTCTTGGCTGTCGAGCGATATGTCTTCGAGGTCGATGATCTCCTCTGCCGCCGATGACATCTCGACCGGCAGTGAGATGACCGCTGGACCTTCCGACAGACTGACGACCCGCCAGGTCAAGGCCGAAGCTTGCGGCGTCACCGGAGCGGCGAGAAGGAACCGCCCCGAGCAAGGGCCGGTCGAACACTCGAGCGACAACGACGCCGCGCTGTACATCTCGAATCGATGCCCGTCGGGAGCAATGATGACGGCGGCATCGTCGTAGTAGCCAAGTGATTGGATCCACAGTTGTTCGTCGCCGTCGAGTTCGACGTCGAGTGCCTCGACGGAGAAGACTCCGCCGGTGAGGGAGCCCGATGCGATCTCGACAACGGCTGCGCCGTTGGACTCGGCGAGAGTGAGTTCGAGGGTCCCTGCATCGCTGTCGTCTTCGTCGAGGAAGATGTCGGCAAAGGCAATCCACTCGATGGTCGCAAACGGTTGCGGGCTGTCCGCAGGCAGTTCGAACTCGAGCACGACCTCGCCGTCTACGCACGAACAGCCGAGCTCCCAATACGGGCTGATGGTCACGGTCGGTTCGGTGTACCCGACGATCGAACTCGTGATCTGGCCACCAGCACCAAGGTCGGTGAGCTCGCTCAATTGGATACGGAACTCGGGCACACGACCGCCCACGAGTGCATCCCCGGTCGCCGCGAGATCAAAAACGAGCTGTGCGGTCTCGCCTGCAGCGATGTCGATCGATCCTTCGACCTGCGGCGAGCTGATCCTGGGATCGTCCTGCGACGTGGCGACGACCGCCCACACACCCACCAGCGTGAGCAGCACACCAAGGAGGTTTCGCGCCGTCAGTCGGCGATGAGGATGGTTGGCCATGGCGGTGAGGCTAGGGCACAGCGCTCGGCGCAGACCGGCAAGACAAGAGCCACGACCCCGACGTCCGGGTGGGGCAGACTGTCGCGATGTCGAAGCTTGATGAGCTGATTGCCGAGCGTGGTTGCCTGTTGATCGACGGGGCCATGGGCACCGAGATGTTCGCCCGAGGGCTCGAACCGGGTGCACCACCGGAGCTCTGGAACGTCGAAGAGCCTGAGCGGGTCGCCGAGGTCTACCAGGCGTACGTTGACGCAGGCAGCGACATCTTTCTCACGAACTCCTTCGGCGGCACATCTTTCCGGCTCAAGCTGCACGACCTGCAGGATCGTGTCGAGGAACTGAACGAGGCGGCGGCCCGGATCGGGCGCGGGGTCGCCGATGCGCTCGACCGGACCGTTCTCGTGGCTGGCTCGATGGGCCCCACGGGTGAACTGCTCGAGCCCATGGGCACGCTGACTCCCACGACATGCGCCGAGGCGTTCGCCCGCCAGGCTGCCGGACTCACCGCGGGCGGTGCCGACATCTTGTGGATCGAGACCATGAGCCATCTCGACGAGATCGCCGCTGCGGTGCTCGGAGCACAATCAGTGAGCGACCTGCCGATCACGGCAACGCTGAGCTTCGATACGGCCGGTCGCACGATGATGGGAGTGACCGGGACCGAAGCGGTCACGCGCCTGTCTGAACTCGGGGTCGCTGCCGTAGGTGCCAATTGCGGCAACAACCTGGCGGACACCGAGGCTGCGCTGGCGGAGATGCGGCGAGCAAACCCGGACATCCATCTGATTTCGAAAGCCAATGCGGGCATGCCGGAGTGGCGAGGTGCCGATCTCCACTACAGCGGCAGCCCGGAGATCATGGCGGCGCACGCCCATCGTCAGCGTGCGGCAGGCATGCAGATGATCGGTGGCTGTTGCGGTTCAGCACCAGCCCACCTCGCCATGATGCGCTCGGTGCTCGATGGTGAGATCGCAGTCCCCGAGGTCGAGTTCGAGCCTGCGGTGCTGCGTCAGGTGATCAAGGACGATGGAGCTCAGCCACGTGGGCGTCGTCGTGGCCGTCAGCCGCGCACCTGATTGACCGAGCGGCTGCTCAGCTGGTCGGCACGCCGCCGAGGACGGTGGCGACGACGTCGATGTCCTTGATCGACATCGGATCCACCATCACGGGATCGTCGCTCAGCACCACGAAGTCGGCGAGCTTGCCGACCTCGATCGAGCCGACTTCGTCGTCGAGATGGAGCTGGTGGGCGGCGTCGATGGTGGCGGCTCGGAGTGCTCGCTCAGCGCTGATGCACTCGTCGGCTCCCAAGGTGCGTCCGGTCGCGGTTTGACGGTTGACCGCACACCACATGGTCATGAGATGGCCGAGCGGTGTGACGGAGGCATCGGAATGGATCGCGTACCGCACGCCCTTGGCATCAGCGGTGGCACACGAATCCATGGTGGCCGCACGCTCGGCGCCAACGGTCAGATCGGCGTGCTGATCGCCCCAGAAGTAGATGTGGTTCGTGAACAGGTTCGCGTTCGCCCCGATGGCGGCGAGTCGCTCGTACTGGGCGGGCGTGGTGAGCTGGCAGTGTTGGACGGTGTGGCGGTGGTCGGCCCAGGTGCCGGCAGCGATGATGGGCTCGAGAGTGTCGAGGAAGAGGTCGACCGCCTGGTCGCCGTTGCAATGCACGTGGACATTGATCTCGGCTGTGTGCAATGCGCTGAACAGTTCGGCGAAGCGTTCCGGTGTGACGAGCCAGAGGCCGTTGGGCGTGTCACCCAGGTAGCCGGGGTCGTTGAGGCGCGCCGTGAATCCCTGGATGGACCCGTCGAGCAGCATCTTGACCGAGCCGAGGCGGAGCTTCGATGTCGACTGGGCGCTGAGCTGGGCGTACAGCCCGAGGATCTCATCGATCGGGCGACCCATGTTCACCGGGTTGTGCTTCACCACGACGCGGGCAGGGAAGGCTTCGTCGTTGACGACCTCTTGCCAGCCCTCGACGATCTCGGCAACGTCGACCCGTGACGCACCCAACTCGGTCACCGTCGTGCAGCCAGAGCGGCGGGCCGAAGCGCCGAAGCGCCAGAACGAGTCCTTGTCGCTCATCGCATCGATGATGGGCCGGAAGCCGGTCATCGCAAGAGCCATCGCCGCAGGTTCTTGCAGCTCGCCGGTGGGCAGTCCCACGTCGTCGAGTGGTACGCCCTCGAAGTCGAAGTCCTTGCCGATGCCTTCGTGTTCGAGCATGGCAGTGTTGACCGTGGCGATGTGGCCACTGGCATGAAACACGAGAATGGGGCGCGTGGCCGAGACCCGGTCGAGGTGGCCAGCCACCAGGCGGTCATCGTCGAGGTAGAGCGGGTCGAAGCCCCATGCCACGAGCGGCTCGGTCCCGGCTTCCATTCCTTGTTCGATCTCACTGAGCCGCTCGATCATTGCATCGAGCGACTTCAGGCCGTCCCAGTACTCGCCGTCTGGGGCCGTGCGGCCGAAGAAGCCGAGGTACGGGAACGCCCACATCGCACCCTCGAGGACATGACAATGCGCCTCGACGAAGCCGGGGAGCAGGACGTCGCCGTCGAAGCGTCGTTCGATCTCGGCGTCAGGGAACTGCGCCGTGAGGTCAGGGAGGTCACCAACGCCGACGATTCGATCGCCGTCGACAGCAACCGCCGTGGCCATGGGGTGGTCCGGAGCGACCGTGCGAATCGAGCGTGCGGTGAAGATCGTTGCCATGCCGGCAACGTAGCGATCCAAGTCAGAAACCACCAAGATTGCCGCCGGGCTCACGAACAGGACCTAGTTGGTGGTCACCGTGATCGGGTCGGACCACTCGGCGGATCCGACGTAGCGGACCTGGTATCGGTACGAGGTCGCAGAGTCGACGGTGAGGTCGGTGAACCAACCGTCCGGATCGGTGGCGATGACCACGCCATCACGGGCGATCTCGACCTCGGCGCTCGCCAGCCAGTTGAGGACCACTCGTTCCCGAGTGACCAGTGTCGAGCGCAGGCCCGTCGGGGCTGGGGGTGCAACGATGATGTCAGTGCAAGTGAACGGGCCAACGAGGCTCTGTCCGACGTTGGCTTCGACGGTGTAGACCACCGAACCCGCGCGATCGGTGTCGGCGAAGGAACGAGCGTCAACAGCAGTGCGTCCTCGCCAGAAGATGGTTCCGCCATCGACCGAGCGACGAATGACGTAGCGGTCTGCGCCGACCAACTGACCGTCGCCCTCCCAGCTCACATTCGCCTCGGTGCCGTTTCGTTCAACGGAGCAGGAGGTCAGTGCCTCGGCGGGGTCTTGCTCGATCGAGAACCGTGCGATGCCGGTCAGTCGGCGATCGCCGCCTCTGGTGAACTGGCCACCGACCCAGAGCCGGCCGTTCGAGTCTTCGATGATGTCCCATGAGCCAGCGGCTCCGCGGAGGTCGAACGTGAGCGGTACGACCTCGCCCGTGACCCGGTCGATGCCGATGACGGCATTCACATCAACGGCGTCGGCTGGAGGAGAGAACGGGTTCTGTGGTGGCGGGGCGGTGAACGCCGAACGCCAGCAGTGGCAGCCGACCCAGAGGGTGTTGGCGCCTGGCGTGATGACCTGATGGTCACCGTTGTTCGTGTAGAGGACGTCGGTCTGGCGGGTGAAGGTGTCTGCGTCCACCGTGATGGTGAAGTTCTCTTTGCCGCCGTAGTGGACCAGATCCCCGTCGAGGGCGATGTCGTAGACGAAGATCACCGGATTGTCGACGACGGGCCGGCCGGCGATCGTGTCTGCGGTGTCAGGATCGAGGACGGCGAAGGAGCCAGAGGTCGGATCACCATTGATCGAGGCGAAGAGACCACCGACGTACACACGGCCCCGAATGGGATCGATCTCGATGTCTTGGATTCGCTCGGAGAGCTTGCCTTGGTATGAGACCGCCTCGACTGACGGGGTCCATGCCGGATCGACCGCCCCGGTGGCAGCGTCCAGCTTTGCGAGATTGTCGACGCTGACGGCGGTGCCAGCAGCGTCATCACCTCGGATGAAGCGACCGCCGGCGTAAATGTCATCGCCAAGCGTCTGCACCGTGAAGACGGCCCCGTTTCCCCATGAGTGATCGAGGGTGGACTCAAAGCCCGGCACCGCAGCACCCGTGGTCGGATCAAGGACGGCTACTCCCCCCTCGAACTCGCCGCCGGCAACGAGGTTGCCGTCCGATGTCACGCCGAGGGTGTACACGAGGCTGTCGATTTCGGGCTGGAAGCTCGAGATCCACGCACCGGTCTCGAGGTCGAACGCAGCGATGAACGAGTGTGCGGAGCGTGTTCCGTCAGGAGCGACCACCTCTGTGAAGTCGCCACCGGCATACATCACCCCGTTGAGTTCCAGGAGGTCCCAGATCAGCGTCTGATAGGTGCCGGTGTGCCGGGCGAGCCCGGAGCGCACGTCGACGTCCCAGATGAGATCTGGTGTCAGCGACAGTTCCGTGGCGTCCTCGATCGGAGCGGCTCCAGCGTCAGGGACCAACGGCCCGGTCAGACTCGCTGCCATGGCACATCCGAGCGCAACGGCGCCGATCTTGCTTCGCCGGGTGGTGGTTCGTGTGCCGAAGATGCCCATGAAATGACGGTATGGCCGGGCCAACAGGTCGACCGGAGTCATGGTGCTCCGGCGCTGGCCCCGATGGCCCACCTCGGCAATGGGCCGCCCGTCCGGGCACTCACCTTGATCTCACATCCTTGTCGATGGGAAGAGAACCGCACCTTCAGCCGACCCTCAGACCGTCCGATACTTCCGGGTGTGACCATTCGACGCAACCATGACGGGGCCCAAGACGCCTTTGTCGAGAGCGCGTCCATGGAGGCCACGTTCATTTCAGTCAAGCGAGCGTTGGTGGTCGGCCTCTTCACCGCCGGCGTTGTCGTGTCGGGGCTGCTCCTGAGCGGCGGAGCATCCGTGCCCGTCACCGTGGCAGTCGTGGGGGCAATGATGGTGAGCCGGACGGTCGCCGCCTGGACGGCGTCGGAAGGTCTCAAGGCCACGACCATCTCCGACCAACGACGCTGGACGAAGCGGCTCGACGTCACGCTCGTGCCCCTCGGAGCGCTCAGTGGACTCGCACCGAGCGCGCTGCCGCTCATCCGCGGGCAGGTCTCCCCCGAATGGTTCGGATTGTTGGTGTGTTCGGTGGCCGTCGTTGCCGCGAACGTGCTCATTGGGCACGGCCGCTCCAGAACCTTCCTCGCGCTGACCATCCCCGTTGTTCTCGGCTCGGCGGTCAGCGCTGCCTTGGTTGGTGGCGAGTTCGCACTGTTCTTTGCTCCTGGCGGTGTGATCGTCGGTGCGATCCTGATGATCGACAATCACGAAGCTGGAGGTATCTTCCGCGACGCTCGCCGTCTCGAGGAAGAGAACCGGATGCTCGTCGATGAGCTCCAGGCGGCCAACTCGATTCTCGAACATCGTGTGCACACCGATGCCCTGACCGGGCTCGACAACCGAGCCGGACTCCGTCAGCACATCGCTTCACTGGTCGGCACGGCGGACGCGGTTGAAGTGATGTACATCGATCTCAACGGCTTCAAGGCCGTCAACGACGACCATGGCCACGCCGCCGGTGATGCGGTGTTGGCGGCCATTGGTGAGCGTCTCGCCCGGGTCATCCGATCCGAAGATTGCGCGGCCCGCCTCGGCGGCGACGAATTCGCTGTGATCGCAGCAGTGGAGAGCACGCCAGGGGATCACCCAGCATCCAGCGTCCTCGTCGAACGGGTGAGCGAGGTCTTCGCCACACCGATCTGCGTCGGCGACGAGGAGTTCACGATCAGCGCATCACTCGGCTCCCACCGTGCGGAGCCAGGAGACGACGTCGGGCGTGCCCTGCGACTCGCTGATGCCGCCATGTATCGGCAGAAGCGCCGTCGGTCAGCCGATGCCGACGGCGAGCACAACGCCGAGGCTGTCGGCCCTCGACGCTCGGCTGCGGCGACGGCCTGATGCAGTGACGGCCACCCGTTGGTGCTGACCAAGGACGTGTGCAACTCTTTGCGCCTATGGGATACGAATGCTTCGAGGTCGAGATCAGCGACAAGGTCGCTCACGTACGGATGAATCGGCCGGAGAAGGCCAATTCGATGATCGCCGCATTCTGGCGAGAGCTTCCCTTGATCATCGATGACCTGTCGGCCAGCGGAACGGTGCGGGCCATCGTGCTGTCTGGCGAGGGCAAACACTTCTGTTCGGGCATGGACCTCGAGGTCTTCGCCAACGACCCAGCGGTCGGGCCCAACTCCCGCCCTGGCCACCGCAGCCGGCGCAACGAGCGGTTCCGTAGCACGGCCATGAAATTGCAAGACACCTTCTCGTCGCTGGAACGCTGCCGGGTGCCAGTCCTCGCCGCTATTCAGGGAGCCTGCGTTGGCGGTGCCATCGACATGATCACTGCTGCTGATCTTCGCTACACGACCGAGGATGCGTTCTTCAGCATCGCCGAGATCAACATCGGCATGACTGCAGACGTTGGCACGCTCCAACGGATGCCCAAGCTTGTGCCAGAGGGCATCGTGCGGGAGTTGGCCTACACCGGGCGGAAGTGGACCGCAGATGAGGCCAAGGCCGTCGGTTTCGTGAACGGCATCTATGCCGACCAGGACGCCCTACTCGCTGGTGTGATGGAGATCGCTGCCGGGATCGCCCAGAAGAGCCCGATGGCGGTCTGGGGAACCAAGCAGACCATGCACTACACCCGGGATCACAGCGTGGCTGATGGCCTCGAGTTCATCGCGAACTGGAATGCGGCCATGTTCGACACCGACGACATGGGTGAAGCGTTCAAGGCATCGATGGAAAAGCGAGAGCCGGACTTCCCCGACCTGTTCCCCCTCAGCCCCGGCCTGGAGTGAACGCGTCGGTCCCTGACGGGCCTTTGGCGTTCCCGTAGTTACTCGCTGACGCTCTCAACTCCCTCGAGGTTTCACCGGGGAGGGGTCGGGTCCTCGCAGGTGTCTAGGCGTCGTCTTCGTCGTCGACGAGGCCACCGGCGGCCGCGAGGGCGCTGCCGAGCATGACCGATCGATCGAGGACTGCCTGGAAGTAGTGCTCGGCGATGGTCTCGCTGCCTGAAAGGGGAACTCGCCCGAGCGAGGACACCACGGCGACGGGATCGCTGGTGATTCGTACCGAGCCACCGAAGTCGGGCAGCTTCGATTCGTCGCCCCAGAACGCCTGTTGCTGTTTACCTGATGGCCGGTTCTTGTTGCGGCGTCTGCCCCGTGGTCGACGACTGCTCATGCCATGACCTCTTCCTCTTCGATGCTGAGCATCGCTTCTTCATCAATGCCCAGGGCCGTACGCAGTTGCTCGGCGTCGAGGTCCTCGATGGAGCTCGACTTGGGCAGGACCATGTCGGCGATCTGACGTTTGCCGGCCACGACCTCTTCGACGCGTTCGTCGACGGTGCCGGGACACACGAGCCGGTGACAGACCACCGTGTTCTTCTGGCCAATACGCCAGACGCGGTCCCGAGCCTGATCCTCGACGGCGGGGTTCCACCAACGGTCGTACAACACCACGTGGCTGGCAGCGGTGAGGTTGAGACCCGTGCCGCCGGCCTTGAGCGACAGCACCATGGCGCCGGGCCCCTTGCCGTCCTGGAAGTCACTGACCATCTTGTCTCTGGCCGTTCGGCCGAGACCGCCGTGGTAGCACTGGATCGGCATGCTGTAGCGCTTCGCCAAGAAGGTCGACAAGCGCTCGCCCCAACTGGCGAAGTGGGTGAAGATCAGGATGCGTTCGCCTGAGGCAAAGACGTTGTCGAGAATCTCGATGAGTCGGGCGAGCTTGCCGGAGCGGCCATCGAGTTCGCCATCGTCGTCTTCGTAGTTGACGGGGTGGTTGCAGATCTGCTTCAACGCCGTGATCGCCGCCAGGATCGCGCCCTTCTTGCGAGGGGCGCCCGCGTCGACCTCGGCCTGCTGGGTGACGAGAGAGTCGAGGACGGCCTGGTAGAGACCGATCTGTTCCGGAGTCATGGCGCAATGATCGAGTTCGTCGATGCGGTCAGGTAGCTCAGCGGCGATGGCCGGTTCGGACTTGGTGCGACGGAACACCATGATGCCGTTCAGCGCCCGCAACGCACTCTCGGAATCCGAGCCCGCATTGCTGGCAGCGAGCTTGTTGATGAACTCGTTTCGGCTTCCGACCAGGCCAGGATTGGCCCAATCCAGAATGGCCCAGAGATCCCCGAGGCCGTTCTCGATCGGCGTTCCCGTCAGCGCCAAGCGCGAGTTGGCGTCGAGACGTCGCAGTTGTTGGGCGGTGTCGCTTGCCGGGTTCTTGATGGCTTGTGCTTCATCGAGCACCACGTTGTTCCACGAGATCTTCTCGAGGCCGCCCATGTCGCGAACGGCTGTGCCGTAGGTGGTGATGATGATGTCCGCTCGCTTGGACATCTCGTCGAGGCCCTGGAGCGTTGTGCGGTTCGGTCCGTGGTGAATTCTCACCCGGGCGGCAGGTACGAACTTCTTGGCCTCTG
This sequence comes from Devaleraea mollis, assembly GCA_032361265.1. NCBI lineage: Eukaryota > Rhodophyta > Florideophyceae > Palmariales > Palmariaceae > Devaleraea > Devaleraea mollis. The sequence goes on along the minus strand of JAULCF010853456.1, from coordinate 26,173 downwards.
CGGCCCAGTTGCCGACCACGGCAGGAGGTGCGATGACCAGCGCCGGGCCCCGCTCCTTGGTGAGATTGAGGTGGGCAAGCATGGTCGGCGTCTTGCCGAGGCCCATGTCGAGAGCGAGACAACCGCCGAGGCCGGCGGTGTCGAGGAATCCGAGCCAGGCCAGCGCGTCGGCTTGGTAGCTGCGCAACTCGCCTCGGAACCCCTCGGGCTTGATCGGGAGTTCGTCAGGGACTTCAGTTGCACTTCGCAGAAGATCTGCTGCCCAGCCAGTGCCCGTGATGCCGATGCCGCCCGCAAGGGGCGAGCCCTCGAGACCGAGTGCGTGGCGCAACATCTCGGCGCCGGAGAGTTGGGTCTTGTTGGCCCGGTCCGCGAGGGCGGCAGCAGCCTGGGCGAGATCCGCCTGATCGAGTTCGACCCACTGTCCACGGCTCTTCACCAACGGACGAGCTTGCGCAGCAAGCCGTTGGATGTCGGCAGCGGTCAGCTCGACATCGTCGAACACCGCGGACCAACGCACGTTGGCGAGCTGTTGCGCTCCCACGACAGACTCGGCGGCTTCGGAGAACAACCGGAGCGATGCCGATGGTTTGCGTCGCGACAGGGCGGGTACTCGTACGTCGAAACCGGCGGCAGAGAGGCGATCGCCCGTCGTGGTCATGAGCTGCCACGCTTCGTCCTGGCTCAGAATGACCTCGCCACGGCGCCGGCCGCCGGGACGGAGCAGTTCGGGAAAGAGTCGTTCGAGGCGGGTGAGCTGATCCTTCGCGTCCTTGCGACGGGTGTTGGACGCGTTCACCAGAGCGGACTCGACAGGTTCCAGATCACCATCGGGGGTGGGTGCCAAGACCGCGAGGTACCAGGCGTTGGAATCGTCGGGTGGATCGAGCTGCATGACCAAACGGAAACGGGAGGTACCGGTGACCGGCTTGGCCCATTGGTCGAGACGTCGCACCAGCTCGGATCCGGCTCGGGCGGGGGCGTCGAACGGCGAGCCATCGAGGTGCGCAAGCACCGCTTCGGCCACCTCGTTCTTGCTGCGGGGGTGCGGTGAAGCAGCCGGAACATCGAGCCGCTCTGCCGCCGTGGTGCAGATGGCGTCGAGCAGGTCGGCAACGACTGCTTGAGCCGTCAGACGGGGGTCCTGTTTCTGACCGAAGACCGAGACGCTCGGCGGGAGCGATTGCGTGAGTTCCTGGAGATCGGATGCTTCGAGCAGGGCGGGGGCCCAGTGCACCACGTACATGGCGGCGTCTTTGGCCAGCGGGGTATCGCTGTCCTTGGGGCGTCGAGTCTTCTTGAGCTGCGGAACCGAGCGACCTTCGCCGACGAGACGGACCGCAACAGCGGCTGCAGCGCCGACCCACAAGGCGCTGACGTCGAGTTCGAGGTCTTCGGCGATGTCGGGATTGGCCAGGCTGACGAGCCAGCCGAGGACCGACCGAATGGGCGCACTCACCGCTTCCGCTCGACTGCCGTCTGGGAGCTTGGCGGCTTGGTGGCTTTCCCAGAGGTCTGGTGACACCCCAGCGTCGGTCAGGCGGCCTTCGAGCTCTTCGAGGTCGCAGGGCAACGCGTTGTGACCTCCGCCCCAGGCGATCACGCGATCCGGGAGCCAGGAGAGCTGCAGTTTGGCCGTGCCGAGCTCGGGTACCTCGACGTCTGGCTGCGCAGGCTTTTCTGGGGTCCCGACGAGCTGGCCGAGGATCGTGTCGATACGGGTGGCTTCGAGTTCGAAGTCGTAGACGGCCATGGACCGCTCGGTTCCCCGTAGCCGGTGCTGCAGGTCAGAGATCGTGATGTCGATGTCGTCCAACATCCGCAACAGCAGGCGAATCCAGGCATCAGGGTGCGCCTCGAGCACCTCGAGGTCGCCGGTTTGCAACACCTCATCGAGATGGCGTTGGACGACGACGTCGAAACCACTCGGGACGCCCGCGCCGAGGAAGGCGGCGAGGCTGCTCGACGGCAGTCCAGTCTGATGTTCGGTTTCGATCGACAAAGCGCTCCGCTCACGGCGTCGACAGCGGGCCAATCGAGGAGGCGCCGCTGTGCGGGAGGCGATGTCGGCCGGGAATTCGCAATCGGACAAGGCCGTGCGGTCATCCAAGGCGACGACGCCAGAGGCGCACAATAGCAGCGGGAAACCCCATCGGTGTCATTTGCCTCGCGCCGTCACCGCTCTGTCATTTCTCGACCGCATGCCATTTCTCGACCGCATGTCATGCACGCACGGCAACAGCCACGCTCGGGCGACGCCCGTCACCTCGGAGCGAAGAATTCCCGAAGCAGTGGTTCGTAGTGCTCCAGCGGGTTGCTCTTGTAGTCGCTGTCGAACGCCGTCTGGTCGTATTTGGCGCAGAACTCCCGGGTGTAGTCGTAGTACGGGCTGTCGACGTACTTGAGGTGGGTGTCTTTGTCCATGCCGATGTGGTGCCAGAAGTACTCGCCCTGGAAGATTCCGTGATGCTCGACCATCCAGTGGTTGGCCTCGGACACCCGAGTCTTGACCATGGCGGCGGCGATGTCGGGATGGTTGTACGGAGCGAAGTTGTCGCCGATGTCGTGGAGCAGAGCGCAGACGACGTACTCGTCGTCACGGCCGTCACGCTCGGCACGGGTAGCGGTCTGGAGGCTGTGCTCGAGGCGGTCGACCGGAAAGCCGCCGTGGTCGTGGCGGAGGTATTGGAGTTGCTCGATGACCTTGTCCGCGACGAGCGCCTGGGTGTGAGCGATTTCTGGAACGATGATCGCCCAGTCTTCTGCCGTCGATTCCGCAAAGGTCTTGAACTGCGTCATCGGAGTGAACGTGGCTTCCGGCGTATCGGTGACATCGGTCATGGTTCGACGCTAGCCGATGCTCGTGCAAGGATCGAACCATGACGTCGCTCGATCAGATCCAGCCCGACACGCGAACTGCCATCCGGACGTGCCCGCTTTGCGAGGCGACCTGTGGCCTCGAGCTCACGATCACGAGTAAGAACGAGGTGAAGGTCACCCGAGGAGACAAAGACGATGTCTTCTCCGCCGGCTTCATCTGCCCCAAGGGCACCACGCTCGGCCACCTCCACAACGATCCGGACTGGCTCCGCCAGCCCATGGTGAAGCGGGACGGCGAGTTCGTCCCTGTCACCTGGGACGAAGCGTTCGCCACCATCGACGCCGGCCTCATGCCACTCATTGCCGAGCACGGCAGAGACGCTGTGGCGGTCTACCTCGGAAACCCCGGAGCACACTCGCTGTCACTCCTGCTCTACAACCGTTCGGTGTTGCTCGGCCTCGGAAGCCGGAACCGGTTCTCGGCGTCGACCGTCGACCAGCGGCCCAAGGAGATCTCGACCTCGATGATGTTCGGATCGGTCACCGTGCCAGTCCCCGACCTCGATCGCACGGACTTCATCCTGCTGCTCGGTGCAAACCCTTACGCCTCGAACGGCTCGCTGTGCACCGCACCGGATTTCCCCGGGCGCCTCGAACGCATCCAGGAACGTGGCGGAAAGGTGGTCGTGGTCGACCCTCGCCGCAGCGAAACCGTCGAGAAGGCTGACCAGCACATCGCCATCCGCCCCGGCACCGACGCCCACTTGCTCGCTGGCTTGGTGAACGTCATGTTCGCCGAGGGCATCGCTGATGCCGGTCATCTCGTCGATCACGTCGACGGCTGGGCCGACCTCGCTCCCCTGGTCGAACGCTTCGACGCAGAGACCGCAGCGTCGGTTTGTGGCGTCGAAGCCGACACCATTCGAGACCTGGCCCGGGCCCTGGTGTCGAACGACAAGGCCGTGGTCTACGGCCGGATTGGTACGTGCACCCAGGAGTTCGGAACGCTGGCGTCCTGGCTCGTCGACGTCGTCAACATCTGTTCGGGCAACCTCGACACCGTTGGCGGCGCCATGTTCGCCAAGGGAGCTACGGGTCAGCCATCGACCAAGGGCGCCCCGGGTACAGGTCGCGGTTTCAAGATGGGACGCGTGCACTCCCGAGTCAGCAGCTCGCCCGAGTCGCTCGGCGAGTTCCCGGTCACGGCGCTGCCCGAAGAGATCGAGACCGAAGGTGAGGGGCAGGTGCGAGCGCTCATCACCGTTGGTGGCAATCCAGTCAGCTCGAACCCCAACACCAGCCGGATCGATGCAGCCATCGGCTCGCTCGATTTCATGGTCTGTGTCGACCCCTACATCAACGAGACCACCCGTCACGCTGACGTCATCCTCCCGCCTCCGACGGCGTTGCAGAAGAGCCACTTCGACTTGGCCTTCGTGAACTTCTCGGTTCACAACGTGGCCAACTACTCCCCCGCTGTCTTCCCACTCGACGACACGCAGATGGACGAGGGCACGATCATGTTGCGCCTCGCCGGGCTGGTCGCCGGTGGTGGGTTCAATGCCGACACCGAAGCAATGGACCTCGAGATCGCCAAGGCAATGATCGGTGCGGCCGTTCGAGACGAGCACGGCAACGTCCACGGGCGAGATACCGACGAGTTGCTCGAAATGGTTGGTGACCGCACCGGGCCAGAGCGTTTGCTCGACATCATGCTGCGTACCGGTCCCTACGGCGACGGTTTCGGTGCAGACGCCGATGGCCTCACGCTCAACGTGCTCGAAGAGAACCCTCATGGCGTGGACCTCGGCGAGATGGAGGCGGGCCGCGTGCCGGCCAACTTGCGAACGCCCACCGGCAAGATCGACCTCACCCCGCCCAAGCTGGTCGAGGACTTCGCCCGTCTCGCCAACTCCCTCGATCGCGACTGGGACAACTCGATGGTGCTGGTCGGACGGCGCCACGTTCGCTCCAACAACTCCTGGATGCACAACATCAAGGTGCTCACCAAGGGCAAGAATCGCTGCACGCTGCAGATTCACCCCGATGATGCAGCAGAGCGAGGAATCGTCGACGGAGGAATGGCGTCGGTGGCCTCACGAGTCGGCACCGTCGACGTTGCTGTCGAGGTCACCAATGGCATCCGACCAGGTGTGGTGAGCATTCCTCATGGCTTCGGGCAGAACATGCCCGGTGTGAAGCTGGCCGTGGCGACCGCATACGACGGCGTCAACACGAACATCCTCACCGACGAGTACTTCCGTGACGAGCTCAGTGGCAACATCGCACTCAACGGTGTGCCGGTGGACGTGGCGGCGGCTGTTGGCGCAGCCGATATCCCTGCTGCTGGCTGAGCTTGCGCTCAGACCGAGATGGGTTCGGGCAACTCGATGTCGAGCCCGAGGTCGGATGACCAGATCGGCAGCGAGCCATCATCAGCATCGAAGTGTTCGAGCCACTGCGCGTAGAAGGCAGGGTCGACGAGCTTCGATGGATGGTGGCTCGGGAGCGCAGACACCGCCATGGCCGGGAGCAGCTCGAAGACGAAGCTGAGGGTCCACTTGAGCATCCGCCAATGGGCGATCGGCCGGAAGAACCGCTTCTGGTGCCACAGCATCTGGGCGGTTCCTGCTGCAGCGAAGAAGCCGAGCAGGACCATTGCCGTGACCATCGCAGCGACGTAGGTTCGGCGCTTGCCCGATGCCTGCTGGAACGCGTCGAAGGCGACGTTCTTGTGGCCGACCTCCTCAGCGAGGTGCCAGAGAAAGAGCGAAGCGGCTTCGTCGTCGGCGCCGTGGAACAACTCGCCGAGGCGGCTTTCCACCCAGCGGGCGACTGCGTAGGCAATCGTCTCGAAACCAGCGGCGAAGCCAGCATTGAAGGCCATGGACCGGTTGGACAGACGAGCGAACGTGGACCCCATCAAGCGATCGAGCCGAGCGAGGCTGGGCTGATCGGCGAGGATCGCTGTGTTGAAGCGCTGGTGCTCGACGTGGTGCTGCAGTTCTTCAGCAACGAAGTGCTTGGCCGCGGCTGCGGTCGATTCGTCGAGGTGGTCGACGGTCGCACGCACGGACTTGGCCACGTAGGGCTCAGCGTGCGGCATCATCATCGACACCGAGTTCGCAACACATGCCAGCTCGGGAAGCACTGAGTGCCACTGAGGGTCAAAATCTTCGGAGTACTCGAAACGCACACGCCGGCTCATTGCTTGATGTATCGGCCGACCGGACGACTTTCTGAACGCTGAGACTCGAGTGGTGGGTCAGCTGAGGCGAGATCGCTCTCGGGCTCGACTCCAGATCGTTTCGGCCACGTCATGGACAGACGTCGCCGTGGTGTCGACGACCAGATCGGCGGCGGCGAGCATCCATGGCCGAGCGGCCGAAAACGTGTCGATGTGGTCGAGACGCCAGTCCTTGGCCTGAGCTTCCTCTCGATCTGCCTCGATCCGACGACGCAACTCGCTCGCTTCGCAATCGAGCATCACGTGGAAGACCGGGAGATCGACTGCCTGCAAACCGGCATGGAGCTCAACCCAGTACCGCTCGGTCAGCACGCTCTGGACAGCAACGAGGGAGGTGCGGGTGAAGTCATGGATTTCTCTGGCGACAGGGGGAACGAGCGCTCGCCACGGAGCCAGGTCCTGGAAGTCGGTGAACGAATGGTCCTCGAGCTGGTCGGCCACCATGTATCCCACGAACTCTGGGTCGAACAACCGCAGCGATGGCCGCGAGCACAGTTCTCGAGCTGTGGCGGTCTTGCCAACACCGAAGGTTCCGTTGATCCAGATGATCATCGCCGGACGGTAGTGGGTTCGCTGGTGGGCGGAATCGCGGGTCGGATCCCGGAAATGATGCGCTGCATCCTTGACCTGGAGTGCGCTCCAGGTTGTTCGATACCTGCATGAACGAAAAGAACGAAGCAAGCACCAGCGTTTCGATGCCGAGCGCAACCCTCGGCAACGGCGGTCCGTTGGTCTCCCGGATGGCTCTCGGCACGATGACGTTCGGGGTCGAGACCGCCGAGGGGGATGCACGTCAGCAGCTCGACACGTTCGTCGAGGCCGGCGGCACCTTCATCGACACCGCCGATGTCTACGGAGACGGCGAGTCGGAACGGATCATCGGCCGGTGGGCTGCGGATCGTGGCGGTGTCGACGATCTGATCGTCGCCACCAAAGGCCGCTTCGCTCCCCCGGTGGGTTCTCATGGCGCATCTCGTCGTGGTCTCCAGCGGGCAGTCGAGGCGAGCCTCAGCCGCCTCGGAACCGAAGCCATCGATCTCTACTTCATCCACGGTTGGGACGACGAGACTCCGGTGGCTGAAACCCTGGACACGCTGTCCGGCCTCGTGAGAGCAGGCAAGATCCACAGCATCGCTTGGTCCAATGTCACGGGTTGGCAACTCCAGGAGATCATCACGACAGCTCGCCTCGGTGGCTACGTCGCTCCTGTTGCTCTGCAACCGCAGTACAACTTGCTGGATCGAGGCATCGAAGTCGAGGTCTTGCCCTGTTGCCTCGCTGCAGGCTTGTCGATCACGCCATGGTCGCCGCTCGGCGGCGGCTGGTTGACGGGTAAGTACCGAAGGGACGCGCAGCCAACGGGGTCGACTCGGCTCGGCGAGGATCCAGCCAGAGGTGTCGAGGCCTACGACGTGCGCAACAACGACAGGAACTGGCGCATCATCGATGAGCTGACCACTGTCGCAGCCGAGGTCGGCCGCCCGCCGACGCACGTGGCGCTGTCGTGGCTGCTCAGCCGACCTGGTGTTGCCTCGGTGTTGCTCGGCGCTCGAACCACAGCGCAACTGACCGACAACCTGGCGGCGAGCGATCTGGTGCTCGAACGAGGGCTGCTGGATCGGCTGACGACCGTCTCGGCGATCGGTCTCCCTCCCTATCCCTACGGAATGATCGAGGAGTTCTGTGGCGTTGATGTGTGGCAGCGGTTGGGCGTCTCAGCACCCACGGGGTGACGTCATGACGCCGCGATGACGATGGGTTCCACCACACCGTGGGTACGGGCGAAGTTCTTGAGCCTCTGGACGAGGGTTTCGCCGAGTTCGACGCCGGTCTTGACGAGGAGGTTGCCCTTCGGCGTGACGATGTCGCCCGCAGTGGTCATGCCAACGACGAGTTGCTGGAGGTTGACCTCGCGAACGGAGACAGCAGAAGCGGCGAGCGGCCATGACTCGAGCGCCGCGATGATGCGGACATCGTGAGCGTCCGCCATCTTCGCCAAAGCCGCGGTCGCTGGAACGCCCAACCGGAGCTGCTCGTCGAACCACGCAACTGCCCGAACGATCGACGACGCCGACATGGTGGCGCTGGGAGCCGGAGGTTCGAAACTCGAAGCTTCCGACACGATGGACGCCACGCCATCGAGCCGAGGGATGCGGCCGATGAGACGCAAGGTGGTGGCCCGAGCATCATCGAGCATCGCCGTAACGTTCGCGTTCGGGGTGCGCCCCTGCACGAGGTCGGCAACGACCTCGTCTGGTAGCGAGATCCAACCGATCCGCATGAGCAGCCCCGCCAGCGTCACCTCCCACACCGGGTGAACTCCGAGGAGTGTCGCGACGTGCCGACAGCCTGCCTCCACCCGACGAGATCGGGCGAAAGTGTCGGGGGAAGCGATCTCGAGTGCTTCGATCAGCGTCTCGGCGGCGCCATGAAGTGTTTGTTCGAGCAGGACGCGCTCGCTCTGGACCAACTGCCATTGTCGGATGCCGGCCTCGACCGCCAACGTGAGAGCTTCAGCGGGCGCTGGCTTGGTCAAGAAGCGGAAGATGCCGCCATCGTTGACCGCATCGATCGTGTCGCTGACGTCGCTGTATCCGGTCAGCAGCATCCTGGTGGTGTCGGGTTCGAGCAGCCGAGCTTTGGCCAGGAACTCGGACCCGTTCATCTCCGGCATTCGCATGTCGGAGATCACCACGGCGCAATTCGGTCGCTCGTCGAGAAGCACGAGACCAGCGGCACCGCTCGTCGCGGTCAAGACGTCGAAGTCGAAGCCGAGCCGCAACTCGAGCCCCGAGAGCACCTTCTCGTCATCATCGACGCAGAGCACCCAGAAGTCGTCGGTCATGATGACCCCTCGTTGATGGCGCGTGCTCGTTCCACGAGGGTGCTGTCGATCCACTCGGGAATGTCGCGATTGGGCCCCAACGCTGCGTCAGCGGCGGCCATGGCATGGATGATTCTTCTCGCTTCCGGGCTGGAGGCGCTGCCGACGTTGCGGTGATGGTGGACGGCGTCGACGACGATCGGATCGACTTTCCACATGCGCAGCACGTACGCCCCGATCTCGGCATGAGTCGCGCCGAAAAGTCGAATCTCGGCGGCCTCATCGGCCTCCCCCGTTCGATTGAAGTGTTCCTGCACTGGGCGATAGACATCGGTCAAGTGGGTTTGGAGCACGACGACCCCGATGCTGCGCAAAAGCGCCGCCAGCGCTGCTTGAGGACATTCGGCCCCGATCATCTGGCGAACGATGCGTGCGACGTTCGCCGCCAGGGTGTTCAACGTCCGGAGCTCGTTGATGACAGCTGTCGGAGCGTCGGACGAGAGCTCGGCGCTCAGCGCAATTCCTGACACCGAAGTCGAACCCAGTCGGGAGATCGCCTCGTGCAACGAGTGTGCCGGTGAGCGGAATCCGTAGAACGCTGAGTTGGCCGTTCGCAGCACTGCAGAGGAGATCCCGATGTCGGTCTCGACAATGGCGGCGAGTGCCGCCAACCCGGCATTGTCTTCGATGCTCGACTGGATCTCGCCAAAGATCCTGGGTTGCGCCGGTAGGGACGACATCGATCCGACCAACTCGGCGATGATCGGACTGTCGAGAGATCTCGCAGTTTCGTACACCCCTCTGACGATGTCGAAGAGGCGGGCAGGATCGCACGGCTTGGAAACGAACTCGTGGGTGAGCGGCATTGCTCGTTGAGCGAGAGCGACGTCCACTTCACCCGACAACACCACGCGAGCGACGGTGGGTTGCCGGTCACGAGCGAACTCGAGGACGTCGGCACCAGTGAGTCCCGGCATGGTCATGTCGGTGACCAACACGTCGAACTCGGTGTGATCGAGAGCGAGCAGGGCTGCCTCACCGGAGGCAGCAAACGTCGCTTCGATGTCGTCACCGTCGAAGAAGAGCGCGTTCTCGATTCCACCGAGCACCATGGCTTCGTCATCGACGAACAACACCTTCATGACGATTCCTTCGCAGGTTGGGTGACCGGCAGAGTGATCGTGAAGGTGGTGCCAGCGTCTCGTATCGACGAAATGACCATCGTGCCGTGGTGGTCTTGAGTGATGACTTGATGGGCGATCGTCAGGCCTTGACCGGTCCCTTGGCCCACAGGCTTCGTGGTGAAGAAGGGATCGAGAACGCGGGTGATGTTCTCTTGGCTGATACCCGCTCCATCGTCGGCGATGGTGACGATGACGGTGTCGGTGGTCTCGTCGTGAGCGGTCGTGACCGAGATGCAGCCCTTTGCGTCGCCGTGCCGTTCGCTGACAGCGTGTGCTGCGTTGACGATCATGTTGAGCCAGACCTGATTCAATTCTCCGAGGTGTGCCTCGACCGGTGGAAGCGGACCGAAGTTGGTGGTGATCTCGGCGGCATATCGCCATTCGTTCCGGCACACCGTCATCGTCGTGGCGATCGAATCGTTGAGGTCGACTGGTGCCATGTCGGCACTACCGGGGTGAGAGAACCTCTTCATGGCGGTCACGATGCGGGACACGGTGGCAACGCCACTGAGGGCATCGTCGGCAGCCTTTGGAGCGCGCGTGGCGAGCAGCGGCAGCTTGGACTTTTCGAGGAGTTCGGCGAGACGATCCCGGTCGGCGCTCGTGGCGTCAGGGCCGAGAGTGGTTTGCGCTGCTTCCGCTACCGCGATGAGTCGCGTGACGGTGTTCTTGAGGAAGTGTGTGTTGTCCCCGATGTATTGCATCGGCGTGTTGATCTCGTGAGCAATGCCAGCGGCGAGCTGTCCCACCGATTCCAGCTTCTGCGCTTGGACGAGCTGCTGTTCGAGAGCAAACATCTCGCTGCGGTCTTCGACCAGGGTGGCCGATCCCCAGATCTCGCCGCGGTCAGACGACAGCGGGATGACGGTCCGGAGCAGATGAGGCTTTCCCGCAGCGAAGTGATCGCCCATGGTGCTCCGTTGAGTGATCTCGCCTGATTCGACGGCGCGCTGGTGATGTTCGCCGTACTCGTTTTCGGTCGGCGAGACTTCGTTGATCGTCAATCCGATCGCAGCGGGCGTGGCCATCTTCGGAAAGAGCGCTTGCAGCTCTTCGTTGAACCAGAGCACCCGCCCTTCGACGTCCCGGCAGAGCACGCCGATCGGGAGTTGGTTCAGCACGTTGGCTGCGTTCTCTTCGTCGAAGTCTGCGTGTGTCTCGATGGTCACTGTGCCGTCCCCATGTGCCAGTGTCGACGGCAACCGAACAGGCGTGAGGCGACCCGTCAGACCAACGGCCCCTTGTCACTCACCGCTTTCGGACTGCAGTGGACGTACCAGTGGGACTCGACCGAGGATCCATCGGGCAGCGTGTGGGGGCCGGCCCGTTCGAACACTCCCCCTGCTCGACCGATGGCGGTCTGCATCGTGCCGTTGGTCGCTGCGGTGCCGATGTGCACCACGGGGATGCCGGACGCATGAGCGAACGCGAACGTTGCTTCCAGAACCTCAGCGGCGAAACCCTGCCCTCGCTTCGACGGGCTCAGGATGACGCCGATGCTCCAGATCTCTGGAGGGTCCACATTGCTGATCGACGAGAAGCCAACGGTCTCGCCGGTCGCTCGTTCTACCGCAACGAGGCGACCAAAGCGGCCGACCGGTGACGGGGCACCGAAGGCCTCGATCAGATCGTCCCTGGCGCCCGATGGCCACCCATTTCCCTCGATCGTCGCGAGGTCCAGGGAGGAGGCGAAATCATCAAGATCCGTGCGTTGGACTCGTCGGAGCTCCAGACGTTCTGTCTGATGCGAAGAACCTCGCCCCGTCAGGCCAGCAGGACTCAATTGGGCCCGCGCTGCATTGCCCACGACGTTCCAGGCGATGGTCGCGGCAAGACACACGACAACGATGATCCATGCAGCCACCACTCGGGTCTCGCCTCGGTCTAGAGCGTCTTGAAGCGTTCGATGTACTCGGGACTCTCGCTGAAGTTCAGCATGACGGAACCTCGGCGCATGCCTTCGTAGAGCTGGCCTGTCCAGAAGGTGCGACCGCCGTCGTCGGGTTCGCGACCCATGACGTTCATGTAGACCTGTTCGACGAACGCCTGGTTCGAGAGCGTGCCATACAGCGTGGCGAATTCGTCGGAAGCAGCAAACGCTTCGCTGATCGAGTCGAGCGGGAGATCCTGGGAACTCCAGTACTCCAGGCCACCGGCATCGGGACTGCGGAGGAAGTAGGCCTGGTAGAGCCGGGCGATCGGGCCATTGGCGTCGAAGTCGTAGAGGGCCGCAGCGGAACCTTCGATGAATTCGGGAGACTCGGAGAAGCCGATCATCATCTCGCCCCGAGTGGTGCCACTCGCAAGACGGTCGACCCAGAACGCTCGGCCGCCAGCGTCGGGGCTTCGGCCCAAGACGTTGGTGTAGACCTGATCGACGAAGCCGCCGTTGGACAGTTGGCCGTAACGGTCGACGAACTCGTTCGACTCGGAGAACGATTGCGAGATGTCTGCCAGTGGAATGCCGGCACGAGCGGTGGCGAGCCAGTGCTCGAGGCCGCCGGTGTCTGGCATGCGCAGGAAATACGCCATGTAGAGACGCATCACTTGCGGACGCACGTTGGCCACTGGGATGGCACCTCCGGATCCCGTCGTGCTCGATCCGGGGGTTCCCAGCAGGGCGAGGCCGGTGTAGTTCCCGCCGAGGACCTCAGTCGAGTCTGCTCCGAGCCAGGTGTCGAGCACATTGGCATAGACCGAGCGGAAGTCGACTTCGGGAATCTGGTTACGGCGGTTGTCCAGTTGGGTCAGGGACGGGAACGCTCCGTGGAAGCCGCCGACGACCGATGGGCCGATCGCCATGAGCGAGCTCGCGGAGCCGTGGTCGGTTCCGGCGGAGTTGTTGGCCTCGGGGCGTCGACCGAATTCTGACACGGTGAGGACCATTGTCTGGTTGGCGAAGCGGCTGTCGAGCGAAGCGTGGAAGGCTTGGAGTCCGGTGTTGAACTCGCGCATGCGCTCCCCGTGCATCGTCGGGTGGCCGGCGTGGCCATCGAAGTCGCCGTAGGCCACGTTGATCACGCGGAGACCGAGGTTGGCGTTGATCAAACGGGCGGCAAGCACCATGTCCGGGGTGAAGTCTTCATCGGGCAATGACGCTGCATACGCCGGTGCGAGCTTGCTGGCAACGGCCAGAGAGGTGCGCCCCGCCTCAGCGAGCATGTCGCCCCACTCGCCCAAACCTGTGGATCCCGCAGCCATGGCATCGAGAGCGGCCATCTGGCGCTGGTCGACGTCGCTGGCGTTCGCCGGGTCGAAGAGCCCGTTCGGGTTGATGGGGACTCCTGTCGCATTACGGCGAACACCCTGCATCTGGAGCGGAACGTTGCGTCCGATGTGTACGCCGTGGAACGGGTCGTTTCCGGAAAGACCGTCGAGGTAGCGACCGACCCAACCCGAGGTGTGGACACCGTTGTGGTTCCGGCCGTCCATCCAACGTGCGGTGGACTCGAAGTGACTCAGGTCGTTGTCCGGATCGCCGACGCCATCGATGATGGCCACCTGACCGTCTTGGAACAGGTTCTGGACGTAGCCGAGTTCGGGGTGGAGGCCGCGTCCATTGCCGATGCCGAGGGCACTGCCGGGCTGAATGGCGGTCGAGCCTCGGAGGTCGTAGTAGCTGCCGTTGTCGATGGGTACCACGGTGTTGAGACCGTCGTTGCCGCCTTCCATCCAGACAATGACCACAACGCCTTCGCCTGCGGCGAGCGGTGTGGCTGCGCCGGCCATGTCGCTGAATGCTCCGCTGAGCATCGCTGCACCGCCAGCGGCGGCCGCTGCCTGCAGGAAGTACCGACGGGTGAGTTGGTGCTGGCCCAGGTCAGGCGCCGACAGAGCGGCATGAACCTCAGCGGTCGTGGGATCGAAACGGTTCATCATCAGCCCATCTGAAATTCGGGAGTGAGCAACGGAAGGAAGAGCAGGCCCGCACGTTCGGCCCAGCGAGTGGTGCCTCGCTCGGCGGTGACGAACTGTTCGAGCGCACTTCGGGTGGCGGCGGAGGCATCGCCGATGCCGTAGAGATCGAGCGCCGCTTGGACCGATGCGGCGGGGTCGATCAGATACTCCCGGTCGTCATCGCGGTCATCGATCGAGTCGAGTACTCCGGCGGAGTACTGGTTCCAGCGCATGCCGCTGGCGAATGATGACTTCGCCCAGACTGCCGATGAGGAGATCCAGTATTCGTTCTGCTTCCAGCCAGCCACGTTGGGTGGGTAGAAGGGTGTCTGGCCCATGCCGCTGAGGCTCCACTGCGGGTTGGTGTCTGCGCACCGCAGTCCCGTGTGCTTCATCGCAGCCACGGCGAACTCGATGGGGCTGCGGATGAGGCCGAGCTTGGCTTGGTCGGATCGGAACTGGGCGTGGTTGAAGATCGCACGCAGCGTCTCGGTGACATCCCAGTTGGAGCGGAAGACCGAGGCGATCTCGTTGATGATCGAACTGGAGGGTTCCGGATAAGCGAAGAATGACCAGAGCTTCTCGGCCATGAACTGAGAGACCCGCGTGTTCTTCTGGCTGAAGATCACGTTGATGATGTCCGGACCGCCGTAGTTACCGGTCTGGCCGAAGAACGTCTTTGATCCGCTGTCGTGGTCGCTCGAGTCGAAGAAGTAGCGATCGTCGTCATCGAGCCCGTAACCGGTCCAGGCCCGTGCCGATTCGACGACGTCTTGCTCGGTGTATTCGTTGACGCCGAGCGTGAAGAGCTCCATCAACTCTCGAGCGAAGTTCTCGTTGGGTGAGCCGAGGACGTTCTGGTCGTTGTCCAGGTAGGCGATCATCGCTGGTTGGAGCGCCACCTGATGCGTCAGGTCCATGAAGTTGCCCATGCCGGCTGCACGGAACAGTTGGTTCTGCTCGAACAACGCCCGATGGTCGAAGGTCTTGGCCAACGAGGTGCAGAAGTGGCCGTGCCAGAACAGGGTCATCTTCTCGACGATGGCAGCGTTGGAGTTCGCTGCCCGGTCGAGCCAGAAGTGCACCATCTCGGTGAACTTGGTGTAGCCGGCGCGATCCGGATCCATGTTCGGGACGCCTTGGTCGTACGGCGTCACGTTGGATGTGTCGAGGACGGCCTCGACAGCGTCAGCCCAATCGAGCGCAGACAACGCAGCGATCTCCGAAGGGAGAGCAGCGAAGCGAGTGCGGCGAAGGAGATGCGCGATGTCGTTCGAGTTGGACGGCATGGGAACAGTTACGGCAGCAATGACCCCAACATTGAGTCGATCGGACCGATTGCGTTGAGTGAGGCTGCCCAGAGGGCCGCCAGGAGATCAACGGGGGACGTGTTTCCATGGGCCGGTGTCGGCCTTGGGTTCGCGAGGCAATCCCAGCACTCGTTCGCCGATGATGTTGCGTTGGATCTCGTCGGAGCCGCCTGCAATCCGGTAGCCGGGGGCTCCGAGCACGTGCTCGCCCCACCCGAACGTGCCCCACTCACCGGTGTCGACAATCAATTTGGGACCCAAGATCGAGCTGACCATTTCAGACATCTGATACATGCCTTCGGTCCACAACAACTTTCCGAGCGAGCCTTCGGGGCCGGGAGTGCCGGACTTCGCGAGGTCAGCGGCCCGCCGGTTCGTGAAGGACTCGACCCTGCCTCGGATGTACAAGGCAGCGAGACCGTCGCGAATCAATGGGTCGCCAGTGACGTCCATTGCATTGGCTGTCGCAAGCACTTTGGCCCAGGTACCTCCGCTGGCGCTGCCACCCTCACCTTCAGAATGGTCACGCTCGAAGCCCAGGGTGGTGAGCGCCACCTTCCAGCCGTCGCCCTCGTCGCCCAACCGCATGTCATCAGCTACCCGCACGTCGCTGAAGAACACCTCGCAGAAGGATGATCCGCCACTCATCTGCGGGATGGGGCGGACCTCGATGCCAGGGAGATCCATGGGGATGATGAACGCAGTCATGCCCTTGTGCTTGACCGCCTCGGGATCCGAACGGGCGATCAATTCGCCGAATTGGGAGAACTGGGCACCCGAGGACCAGACCTTTTGCCCGTTCACGACCCACTCGTCGCCGTCGCGGACCGCGCTGGTGCCGAGACCGGCGAGGTCCGAGCCTGCGCTGGGTTCACTGAACAGTTGACAACACAGAACGTCGCCGTTCACGAAGGGTGGGATCCACCGTTTCTTCTGCGCATCGGTTCCAAAGACGTCGATGGTGGGAGCGACGAGCGTGCGCGTGACCGACACGGTCTCGTGAACGCCAGGGGTGACGAACTGCCGCTCGAGTCGGCCGAACGCTCGGGCATGGGCCCGAGTGAGGCCGAGACCGCCGAGGTCCCGAGGCCAGGTGATTGCTTGATACCGGTGTTCGGTCTTGACCCGGACCCAATCGAGAAGCGCGTCGAGGTGTGCTCGCTCTTCTTCGAACGTGAGCGCGTGGAAGACCGAGACATCGAAGTCGCCCTCGCCCCACACCTGTTCTGCCGATGGCGGCCGTCGATCGAGTTTGGTGGCCAGCCATGCTTCGGCCTGCTCGGCGAACTCGTCGACCCCGATGTCCTCAGCAATAGCCATCGTCGGAACGTACTCAGGGCAATACGTCAGCGTCGAATTGCCGGTTGCTCGGTGGAGTCACGGGTTGCGCCTGACGAGGTTGCGACCGACGTTGACGATCGATTGCCGCTTCTCGGGGTCGCGAAGCGAGCGGCTCACCTGGAACACGACGAAGTCCTTGGTGACACGAGCCAGTTCGGGGATGTCACCGATCTTCGGTCGGACCGATCGAAGGTCGTAGCCCGCCTCGGTGATCTCCGCTCCTGCGATGCGTTCGCAGATCCAGCACTCGGCATTGGTGAGGCGGCGCTTGGGCCCCGAACGCGTCGATGTGTTGTGTGACTCCACGACTGCTGAGACGTTCTGCTTCGTCGACAAGAAGTCGGCGAGACGTCCGGCGACGGCATCGGGATCGGCGATCAGGTCTTCGAATCGGACGATTTCGACCGGAGGCTTGCCCCGCCACTTGGCTGCGGTCAGCTGTCGTTGGGACATCCGCCAGTACAAGGCGTAGGCGACGGGGTGATACGAACGGGGATCGCCATCGCCGCCCTTCCACACGTCGAGGTTCTTGTAGCTCTGCATGATGTCGCGAGGGTCACGGAGCAGGTGGATGAAGCGAGCTTCTGGCCACACGTCGTGCAGTCGTTCGAGGTGCATGAAGTCCTGCGGCGTTTTGTATCCGAAGCGAGAGCAGTCGCTGGCACCGGCCAGTTCGGCCAACCACTCACTGGCGATGTCGTGCCACAGGGGTTTGGAACCTCGATGGCGGGTGAGCATCTCGGCTTCCATGCGATCGATGTCGTCGAGGGTCACCGGCGGAGTCTCGAAGTCCTTTTCCCACTTGATGCGGGCTCGAGTCTCCCAGGCGAGGCGGTCGACGAACCGTTCGAACTGATCGTCACTCATCGGTCCGAACGTGATGGCTTCGGCCTTCTGCACGACGTAGAGGTCATCGAAGACCCACAGATCCTTCAATGTCGAAAGGACGTGAGCGAGATACGAGCTGCCGCTTCTGGGAAGGCCGACAACAATCAATGCTGGAGAGGTGGACATGGGGCTCGATTCAGTGGACTGCCCAGAGATTCGCCCCCACCAACGGCATCTCACGCCTCGACTTGAGGAAGTTGGCTGTCAACGTAGTTGAGCGACGAGCTTCTGCTTGAGATCCCACAGGTCTGAGCTGAGCGACACGTGGTATCGGTGAGGGTTGACCAGGCGGAGGACACCGGGATCGAGACGCTCGAGATCACGTTGGCGACGAGCTCTCATGTCATCGAGGGCAGCGGGCTCTGCGAGGCGAGTGCCCTGATCGAGCACGGCTTCGAGCAACGGCTCGACGGCGGAGATCGATCCTGCGGTGAGTCGTCTCGTCGTGCCCGCCTCGACGGGGTGTCGCAGTTCGATGTCGGCATCGATGTCAGGCACTGGTTCATCGCGGACCGTCATGAGATCCGCCGTCGACAGACCACGGCTGTCGTAGATCCGGTAGAGATCCTTGTCGCCGGGATTGGCGGTCTTCGCCGGTGTGTCAGACACCTTGATGGCGGGCTGCAGGGACTCGCCGTCGCTGATGGCCACGAGTTTGTAGACGCCATCGAGGTAGGCCTGGCCCTGTGAGGCGCTGAGTTTTGATCCAGCGCCCATCACGAGTCGCGAGATGAGTTGCTTCGGATCGATGCCGTAACGGGGAGCTTCGAGGTCGATCTGCGCCAAGATCTGGAAGATCGCGAGTTCGTCGAGGCCGGAGGACAGCACGACCTTGGTGTCAGGGAAACCGGCGTCGGCCAGCATCTTGCCGGCCAAGATCGCGAGGTAGGCGAGGTCGCCACTGTCGAGGCGGATGCCGACCGGCTCGTGACCACTGGATCGCAACTCGTCAAAGACGGTGATGGCGTTGGGGACGCCGCTGCCGAGGGTGTCGATGGTGTCGACCAGCAACAAACAGTCGTCCGGGTAGGTCTCGGCGTATGCCCGGAATGCGCCGAGTTCTCCCTCGCCGAGCGCCATGAACGCCTGGACCAGCGAGTGGGCGTGCGTGCCAGAGGGCTCGATGCCCATGATGTGGGACAGCCCGACGTTGGATGACGACGACGCTCCACCGATGAGGGCAGCTCGGCCAGCGGCATTGGCACCGAGGTGGGCGGAACGGCGGAGGCCGAACTCGAGCACAGGACGCCCTCTGGATGCCTCGGCGAGCCGGGACGCCTTCGTGGCGATGAGCGTTTGGAAGTTCAAATGGTTGAGTAGCGAGGTCTCGAGGATCTGGGCCATGACGAGCGGACCATCGATCATGACCACGGGGGCATTGGCGTGAACGACACGCCCCTCGGGAACGGCGCGTAACGAGATGCCTTCAAACGTCCCATTCGTGCGGAGCCACGCCAGGAAGTCGTCGTCGAACACGGGAAGACCAGCGGGGCTTCGCTGTGCTGCGAGGACGGCGATTTCCTCGTCACCGAAGCGTGAGGACTCCATCCAATCCAGCAACCAGTCCATGCCGGCAGCGATGCAGTACCCGGCTTGGTGACTTCCGTAGTTGGGCGACCGACGGAAGAAGTGCTCGAACAGTGCGGGTCGTTCGTGCAAGCCCCGGCGGAAGTACGCCTGAGACATCGTGAGTTGGTACTGATCGGTGAAGAGCACACCCTCGGTCAGCGAACGGTTCTTGGTTGGCGCCACGGAGGGCATTCTTGCACCAGATGAGGGCAGACTCTCGGAATGGTTGAAGCAGTTGCGCCCACGTTCGATCCGACCGTTGCTCTCATCATCGTCGACGTCCAGAACGACTTCGCCGATCCTGAGGGCTCGCTCTACGTCGCCGGCGGCGACGAGATCCTTCCCCTCGTCAACTCCCTCGCAGCCGAAGCGATGGCTGCAGGCTCCCCCGTGGTGCTCACCCAGGACTGGCATCCCGAAGCCACCCCTCATTTCATCGACGACGGTGGCGTGTGGCCGAGGCACTGTGTTCGTGACACGTGGGGTGCTGCTCTGCACCCTGACCTGATCGTGTCCGGCCCCGTCGTGCGCAAGGGTGTCGACGGTGAGGACGGGTACTCGGGTTTCACGGTCAAGGACCCGTTGAGCGACGAGACCACGGCGACCGAACTGGATCGCTTGTTGCGTGATGCCGGTGCGATCGAGGCGGTTGTGGTCGGCATTGCCCTCGATGTGTGCGTCAAGGCCACCGCCGAAGACGCTCACGCCAACGGCTACGTCACCACCGTGATTCGTGACGCCACTCGTGCGGTCGACCTCGAGCCTGGTGATGGCGACCGTGCTGTCGAGGCACTCATTGCTGGTGGCATCGCCGTTGTCTGAGCGGCCCGAGAACGAGGCGAGGGCGCAAGCTCGTCAACTCCCCATATGGGAGCGCGCCGACGAGCTGAAGCAGTTGATCACTGACCACCAGGTCGTGGTGGTGGCGGGCGAGACCGGCTCGGGCAAGAGCACACAGCTCCCCCAACTCTGTCTCGAACTCGGCTTGGCCGAGTACGGGCGGATCGGTCACACCCAGCCGCGACGGATCGCGGCCCGTACCGTTGCCGAACGCATCGCCGACGAACTCGGCACAGCGCTGGGCGACCGGGTGGGTTATGCCATTCGCTTCGATGACAAGGTCAAGGAATCGACGCAGATCAAGGTCATGACCGACGGCATCTTGTTGGCCGAAATTCAGCGAGATCGCATGCTCAAGGCGTATTCGGTGCTGCTCATCGATGAGGCGCACGAGCGATCCCTGAACATCGACTTCTTGCTGGGATATCTGCGGCAGCTCCTCCCCCAGCGCCCGGATCTGAAGCTGATCATCACATCTGCCACCATCGACACCGGCCGTTTCTCCGAACACTTCGATGACGCTCCCATCGTCGAGGTCTCCGGCCGCACGTACCCGGTCGACGTGCAGTACCGGCCATCGGACGAGTTGTCGCTGCCCGACGCCATCGTCGACGCGGTCAAGGAGCTGTGGCGGACCACCGAGGGTGACGTGCTCGTCTTCTGCAGCGGCGAGCGCGACATCCGCGAAGCAACCGAAGCGTTGGAGGCTGCGAAGCTCCCGAACGCCGATGTGTTTCCGCTGTACGCCAGACTCAGTTCGGCCGAGCAACAGCGAGTCTTTCGCCCGCACCCAAAACGGCGAGTCGTGCTGGCGACGAACGTGGCCGAGACGTCTTTGACAGTGCCTGGCATCCGTAGTGTTGTCGACCCGGGCTTCGCTCGCATCTCTCGCTACAGCGCCCGAACCAAGGTGCAGCGACTGCCCATCGAGAAGGTCTCGCAAGCGTCGGCTGACCAACGGGCGGGGCGTTGTGGACGTGTCGCCCCGGGCGTGTGCATTCGCCTCTACGAAGAGGACGACTACGACGCTCGTCCTGAGTTCACCGAACCCGAGATCACCAGAACGAACTTGGCGTCGGTCATCCTGCAGATGGCCAGCCTCGGCTTGGGCGACATCGAGGCGTTCCCCTTCGTAGAACCGCCGGACAAGCGCAACGTCACCGATGGCATCGCCGTCCTGGAAGAGCTGAATGCGGTCGATCCCGATCACTTCGGGACAAAGAAGTGGCTCACCTCGATGGGACGCGAGCTCGCTCGACTGCCCGTCGACCCACGCCTTGCTCGCATGATCATTGCCGCTGGCGAGGAGGGGTGTGTCGACGAAGTGCTCGTGATCGCTGCTGCGCTGTCGGTGCAGGACGTGCGAGAGCGTCCAATGGAACAACGGGAAGCAGCCGCCCAGCTCCACGCCCGGTTCGCCGATGACCGCTCGGACTTCTTCGCGCTGCTCAACCTGTGGAGCTTCCTCGAGACCGAACGGAGTGAGAGGTCAGGCAATCAGTTCCGCCGCATGTGTCGCAGCGAGTTTCTCCACTACATGCGCATTCGTGAATGGCAGGACGTGCACCGCCAGCTGCGTCGGGTGGCGAAGCAGTTGCGACTCGAGACGTCGAATCGACCGATCGAGATCGACAAGGTGCCGCACGAAGCCGTGCATCGGGCACTGCTCAGCGGGTTCTTGTCCCAGGTCGGCACGAAGAAGACCGAAGAGGCCAAGGGAAGCAAGAAGCAGAGCAAGGGGAAGGGGCGTCCTCCTCGACCGACCTACACCGGACCTCGCAACATGGACTTCATCCTGGCGCCGGGCTCAGCGGTGGCCAAGACAGCTCCGAAATGGGTCATGGCGGCCGAGCTGGTCGAGACCGACCAGCTACGGGCCAGGACTGTGGCCGCAGTCGACCCCCGCTGGCTCGAGTCGATCGGCTCGCACCTCATGCGCTGGAACTACACCGGCGCCACATGGGACGGTGAACAAGGAGCAGCCTTTGTCATCGAGCGCGCCACCATGCTCGGGCTTCCCGTCGTTGCCGGACGCCGCATTCTGCTCGATCGGGTGAACCCAGAGCTGGCCCGAGAAATGCTGATCCAGAACTCGTTGGTCGACCCCGAGTGGCCCGAGATGGTCTCGGTCAACGTCGAGCGGTTCCAGGCCCTCGAGGTCATCAAGGGCAACGAGGCCATGATCGAGGAGGCCAACGGCATCGAAGCCAGGGCTCGTCGCACCGATCTCGTCGCCGGCCACGACGCCATCTTCGACTTCTACGACGAACGATTGCCGGAAGACATCACGTCGATCAAACGCTTCAACGCCTGGTGGCGGCGCCTCCGTGACTCGCAGCCCGATGCGATTGCGCTGACCATGAAGCACCTGCTTCCAGGGCACGACGAGCTCGATCTTGCCGGCTTCCCCGATCAGTGGTCGATCGCCGGGTGGAGCCTCGATCTCCACTACGAGTTCGACGCCACCAGTCCGGTGGACGGCGTCACCATCGACGTGCCCGTGGCAGCGCTGTCAGATCTCGATCCAGCCCCGTTCACGTGGTCTGTTCCCGGACTGCGGCCCGGTTTGTTCGAAGGACTTCTGCGTGCACTTCCCAAGCAGGTGCGCAAGGAGTTCATCCCGATTGCTGAAACGGCGAAGCGGTTGACCGCTGAGCTGGTCCCGAACCATTTGCCGGTGGTCGAGGCGATCGCGGAGCATCTTGCTCTGCGCGGTGGGATCGAGACCGCCATGATCACGATCGACGAGGCGACGGTGCCGGGACACCTCCGCCCGACGTTCCGTGTGGTGGGGACCGACGGCGAGATGCTGGCTGCCGGCAAGGACCTACGACGGTTGCAAGCCAGGCTGGATGCGCGGGCCCGATCATCACTGCGTACCGAGCGGCACCCGCTCGAAGCAGACGGACTGACCGATTGGCCAGACGTGCCCGGCGGTGAGCTCCCGGCCACGGTGCAACGGGTCGATGGCGGGCACTCCATCACGGCGTATCCCGCACTCGTCGACGAGCGACGCGAAGGTTCGGGGCAGGCCGTGGCGGTTCGGCTCGTTGCCTCCGAAGCCGAGCAACGGGCAGCGGATTGGTTCGGAGTTCGTCGACTCCTCGAAGTCGGACTCACCATCAACCAGCGGGGCATCACCGACCGGCTGAGCAACCACGACCGGTTGACGCTGGCCGTGGGCAGCTACGAGACGATCGAGCGTTGGGTCGATGACATCGTCACCACGGCGCTCGATGAGGTGTTGCGCTCCGCAGGCGGTCCTCCACGAACCGCCACGAGATTCCGAGCACTCGATGCCTGGGCGGTTCGGCAACTGCCCGAACTGCTGCCCCGGATCACTGATCTGGCGATCGGCATGTTGCGGCGGGCTGCATCCATCCAGACCGCGATGCAGGACGAATGGAGCAGCTCGGCTGCTGGGGCGATCGACGATGTCGGCCAACAGCTCGAACAGCTCCACGGGCCAGGGTCGCTCACCGCAGCCGGATTCACTCGGCTCGAAAACGTCGATCGCTATCTTCGCGCCATCGAAGCTCGGATGGAGCGGCTCCGCCAGGATCCGCGGCGTGACCGACAACTCGTTGTCGACATCGATGCGCTGGCGGCGGAGATCGCCGGTGCTCCCGTGCGGTCTCGCTCAGATCTGCACTGGCAACTCGAAGAGCTCAGGGTGAGCGTGTTCGCACAGCACCTGGGCACTGATGGGCCGGTCAGTGTGAAGCGCCTCCGCAAGGCCATCGCCGCCGCCCGGAGCTGACCTCTGGAGCTTCGGCGGTCCAGCTGGTGTGAGCTGTGAGTGGAGTGAGCGACTGTGATACCAAGACGGCCATGAGCCTTGCCGACCTCACCAGTGATCTCATTGCCGAACAGGACGACCTCGATGCCATCGTGTCGGCACTCGATGAGGGGGCGCTGGCCCTGGCAACGCCGAGTCCGCGATGGTCGATCGCTGATCAACTGGGCCACCTCGCCTTCTTCGACACCACGGCTGCCTTGGCCATCAACGACGAGCAAGCGTTCGTTGCTCATCGCAGCGACATGCTCGAGAGCATGTCGAGCGACGATCCCGACGCGATGCTCTCGTCGTACCGGGCGATGTCCGAAGCCGAACTGCTGGACAGCTGGCGCAACGCTCGTGCCGAACTGGCAGCGGCGGCTGCCACGCTCGGCGAGAAGCAGCGCGTCGAGTGGTACGGCCCCTCGATGGGAGCAAAGTCGTTCCTCACCGCTCGTTTGATGGAAGCGTGGGCCCACGGCCAAGACATCGCCGACACCGCTGGTGTAGAACGATCGGCAACCAATCGCCTGATCCACATCGCACAGCTCGGCGTGATCACCCAGAAGTGGTCCTTCCTCGTCCGCCGGGAGGAGCCTCTTCCCGTCGAGATCGCTGTTGCCCTCGACCCCCCTGAAGGCGGCGACCTCTGGACGTGGGGCGACCAGGCGTCAACTGATCGCGTCACCGGTCCAGCCGAAGACTTCTGCCTCGTGGTCACACAGCGTCGTCATGTCGATGACACGCAACTCGAAGCTCACGGCGACCACGCTCGTCGCTGGCTTCTGAATGCTCAAGCTTTTGCCGGTGGAGCCACCACCGGTCCTCAATCAACAGGAACCCCATGACTGCTCTCCCCCTGAATGACCTCTTCTCTGTCGAAGGCAAGGTCGCCATCGTCACCGGCGGCTCGCGCGGCATCGGAGCGATGATCGCCCGCGGGCTGGTGTCCAACGGCGCCATTGTCTACATCACCGCCCGGAAGGCCGAGGCGTGCGACGCCACGGCCAGGGAACTGTCCGAGTTCGGCACCTGCCATTCGGTGCCGTCGGACCTGTCGACCGAGGAAGGCCGAACCGCCGTGGTCGATCGCATCGTGGCTGACGGCAACAAGCTGGACATTCTCGTGAACAACGCGGGTGCGGCGTGGGGCGCCCCGCTCGGAGAGTTCCCCGAGGTCGGCTTCGAGAAGATCATGAACATCAATGTGGCGGCACCGTTCCTGCTGACGCAGTCGCTGCTTCCCCAGTTGCGGGATTCCGCAACAGCGGAGGATCCGTCTCGCGTGATCATGATCGGCTCGATCGACGGCATCCGCGTGCCATTCGGGGACAACTTCTCGTACTCGGCCTCGAAGGCGGGCATCCACATGCTGGCTCGTCACCTCGCACACAACGTCGTGGGTGATCACATCACGGTCAACTCGATCGCCCCTGGGCCGTTCGAATCAAAGATGATGTCCTACATGCTCGATGATCCCGACAGCAGGGAGATGGTCGAGAAGTCGGTTCCTCGTGGTCGCATTGGATCTCCCGAAGACGTGGCGGGAACGGTTCTCTATCTCTCGAGTCGGGCGGGCGCCTTCGTTACTGGCGCGGTGATTCCCCTCGACGGAGGCAGTTCGACACACGGTTGACATCCAGGGTTGTGACGTCGATCACCCCTTGAAATGGAGCTTTGCTCGGATTTCGCGTCCACGGTTGTGACAAATGTCTCTCGCTGAGCACAAGCCTTGACAAAGGGTTGACCTCTGTCTGCTACGGTCGAAACCGCACGCAAAGGGGCCCCGGCATTAACCAATGCCGTTGTCGTGAGCTTCCGGGCGATGAATCCGGGGAGCGACCGAGTCGCGATCATTTTGATCGAGACCTTCGAACGCGTGCCCCAACGCGGACATTCCGCAATGGTGAAACTGCTCGAAAGAGCGAAGAAGGGAATCCTCTGTATGGATTTTAAGCGCTTCGATCTCATGCGCCGCAACGTCGGCCCGGTCGAACTCGATCTGATCGAGTCCTACGCACAGAAGAAAATCAACCGCCGTGACTTCGTCAAGCGCGGCACGATTGTTGGACTTGGTGCCCCGTTCATGGGTGCCGTCATCGCTGCGTGTGGCAGCGATGCAGCAGAGGAAGGCACCGACGTCACCACCGCAGGCGGCGGCGGCGCAGAGGGCACCGGCACCGTCGGCGGCAACCTCATCATCGGCAACCAGTTCGGTGACGCCAACTCGGGTCTCGACCCTGCGACCATGCTCGACCTCGGCACCTACAACGTTGTCTCGCAGTGCTTCGAATACCTCGTGGGCCTCGGCGACGACGGCATCGCTGATCGGGTGGTCATCGAGGCCGACGGCATCCGCCATACCGTCCCCACTTGCGCAGTCGTCAACGCCGCCGGAGTCTGGGCCGACGAGGTGCGTTCGCTCGACGAGGGCACTCATCCCGATTCGATTCGTCCAGCCAAGGGCGTGCATCT
>JAULCF010852345.1:0-18757 GCA_032361265.1 Devaleraea mollis | reverse complement strand
TGTATTTGGTATAAAGTGGAGTTATTTCATCCTCGGCCGCGGCGGGAATTTGATTAGCGTAAAAAGGGTCCTTCCTTGACTCCCCTAGGGCTACATGCGATCGGTTTAGCATGGCAAGAAGGTTTTTTCTTCCTCGTCACCTGGCTGGCCGATGGTTAGATCCGGAGTATCATGCGCTAGCGGGTCCGCCTTATCTAGAGGCGGCTGCGCCTCCTTCTGCGCAGTAATGTATGACTCTGGGTTAGCCATAGGGCACAGTCTTCTAATTGTTTCCCCCGGTTGGTTGTCATTTTGTCGAAAATTCGATCCCATAGATCCATTCCCTGTTATCTTTGAGGTATTCGTCGAAGTTGTGGCCGGAAGCGTCAATGAAAGGAAGGCCAAAATAAATGTCGTGCGTGTCGTCAAGCAGGTAAAACTTAACATTTCGGAATTCGACCACACCTCTGCTGGTTTTTATGCGGAGGGTGTGGATAGAGACGGAATCATACGCATAGGCTTTTGCCGCGCCAATAGCTCCTGCTGCAATTAGCGGTGCACTTAGGGGGGAAGTTGTGGAGGGGATGTTTGCGCGGTGGATTTTTCGCAGGTGTCAGAGGCAGATGATTTTTATTTCCGAGCCCCTGTCGACAATGCACGCCAGGCCGCTATCGGCTTGACGCATCTCCGACGAAAGAGTTTGGTTTTCATCATCATCTGATGAGGCATAGCCAACTTCGTGCGCAAAAATACGACGCGTGGTGCCTCGGTTGTTTACTCGGTGTCCGCCTTGGTTGCTGCGGTTGCTTCGATAGGCTCCTCGACCTCTAGAAACGCTGGCGGGGACTCTCTCTGGTTTTCGCGGTCGCTATTGTTGCCGCGTCTGCGTTGATTGCTGCGGTTGTGGTGAGAGGAGGGCTCTGGTTGATTGTTCTCCAGCTCGTCGATCTTTCTCCGCGAAAAGCACTTTTTTTCAGTCTACATTCGGAAGCGGGGGCGTTTTCCGTCGCCTCTTGTGTGAGTGCATTCATGCGCCATGCTGTGTTGCTTACAATGTTTGTCAAAGAGTGCCGGGAGGCCCTGATAGCTCTCGTTCTCTTGGATCTTCTGGTGGCTATGATAGTCGTAGGGGTTGAAACCAAAACGTTCGTAAAGCTGGGACTCCGCGCAGATTTCGTAGTCAATCTTTCGTTCCTGGCTCCCTTCTCGTACATGGATAGAGTGGTCACGCGAGCCTTGGTAGCGACTGCGTCTTTAGTTTCCGCGGGCGCCACGCCCGCGGCCTTAAGCTTGAATACCGCGCAAGACTTGTGTCCGGCGTTTTTGGCCGCGGTGTGACTTGTCTCGGAGATCGTTCTCCGCTTCACTGTTGAGGTTGACGGAGTTGATGTCCCAGCAAATGTTGTTTAAGGCCTCGCAAAAATCCTTGCATCGGGTTCGGGTAGGCTTACTTTGGCTTATAATGGCGTTAAGTTGGCGCCGTATTTCGCGTTTGGCTATGCGCTTGTCAGCGAATGCGATGATTTCGCGGTGATCTATTTCATCTCCGTTGGCGTCATATTCATTGAGGGCATCATTGTCGGGCGCTGACGCGTCGCGGATCATGTGTCGCGTGCGTATTCGAAACTCAATGGCTGCGTTGGGTGGGAGGAACCCCCATTGCCATGTGAGATCGCGAAGATGGTCGACGACACGTGTGGTTATGCGAGTCGCCGGATGTGCTTCGTAAGACTTCCAGCACTCGTTTTCGTTGATGTTCTCATATGTGATGAACGACTCGTCCGCGGCTCAGTGGAATTCCATTTCATGGAGGAATGTGCGAAATTCTTGCCGATCTATAGTTGATAAAAAGAGTCGAGTGGTTGTGTTATGCCGTCAGCATCGTCATTGGTATGCTGAGGGTGGTACCAGTCTGATTAAGCCTCTTGAGATTTCTCTGGGCCACCTTCCACCATGTGCGTGAGCATTGTGCGTGGTGGGCGCCGCCGCCGGCTGATAAACACGTTTTGGCTTTATGGATGGGTTTTCGGGGCGGGGGGAAGGCGGCGTGGGGGGTGGTTGGGGCGGCGGCGGTGCTGAGTTGGGCGGTGCGGGACTGGACGGGTGTCGGCTTATAGGCCTCCTATTAGCTTTTTGCCACTGAGGGTGGGTGCTCGCTTGCGGTGGCGCATGGTCGTCAGAATCTTGATGGCGGGGGTCGGGGTGAGCTCTGTTTTTCTCATCGCCTCGTTGTTAGGTATCGCGTTCAAACGTCTCTTGTACGCGCATTTTATAGTCCTCCTCGTACTCTTGGCGGCGGTTTTTGTTGCCTTTTCTCGGGTGGCTTGTGTTGTTATGCGCCTGCTGGGATAGGATAGCAAAAACCACGCGGGGATTGTGAGGGGACCGGAATTCCGGGGGGCGCCAATAGCTTGGATCCCGACGCGATTTGGGCGGTAAGGTCGGGCGGCGTGGTTGGGTTGGCCGATGCTTCTACCAAACTACATTGGCTGCTCTGGATAGGGCCGCTGCCACATGGTTTGTCGGACGTATCCTCTGTCAGGCCATTTGGGCTGGTTATCGGCGTGTGGCGCTGGCTGGTGCATGCACGCCCCTGGCTGGCCGTACTCGAAGAAGCCGTTGTTTGGCCAAGGGAAAGGACTTATTCTATGACATGAGGGTAAGTAGGGGATTGGGCGGGCCGCTGTTGAATAGGTGGGCGATATTTGGTTGGCGTTAAGCTCGAAATTTCCATAGCCGTAATTTGGGTTAGTCGGCGTAGTAACGAAGTCTCCTTTTTGGTAAATATCGCGCTTTTCATCTGCGTCGGGTACCATCGGAGCCAGTGGATGGACAGACATCGGGGACGTCGGCGTTTTCTCTGGAAAATTAGGCTTTGGTTTAGCCGCCTGCTCTCCCTTTACCTTTTGTTTGGCTGCAGCGCGCAATCTCTTTTCTCTCTCCGCTTCCCGGCAGACGACATTGTCTATACTTGCACAGATACGAGCATATGTGTCCCGGGACATGCTTCGAAGGTAGTTTTCGTCCAAATGCTTCGTTGCTGGGTTGTTTCTGAGAAGATCGTATGTATTCCACGTTGTTTCCAGGTCGGTTTCGGACAGGACGGGCGGAGGGAGTCGGTCAAAGCCTCCGAGCTTTGCTCGGGTGCCCACTTGAGGGGTTCCACATTTGTTTGGGGTTCTGTAAACACTTTTAGCTCGGGCCGGGGGGGGGGGCATTGCAGTAAAGAACATTTTGGCTTTTGGTTGAGGATCGTTTAGCCAATGAATCTCGTAAGCTTCCGAGTTTCACTTCCAAGTTGTTTAGGGTGGTGCCGTCGGTTGGAGTGCGTCGGACGGCTCCGTGCTATATGGCACTTCCTTGGATAAAGCAAATGGAACTCGGGTAGCCGGAAAGATTTCGTCGGTCGCGGGCGCGGCGAGTGGGGGGATTTCTGACCCAGCCGTATCCCCGATTTCGTTTGTCGTGGCGAGATCAACGACGTCGTAATCATCGTCTTTGTCGTCGTCGGTCTCTTCGGGACGCTTTCCTGCGTCTTCGATGACATCCTCGTCGGTTGGGAGTTTGTTTGCCTCATTTTCGTCTTCGTTGTAGTCGGCACCGACGGCGCTCGGTTGAGTGGCGGGCGTTTGTGAAGCCTGGGCTGGTGGTTTCTCATGTTTGAAAGTGTCAGGCGCCGGCTGAGCCGACTGGGCGGCCGCGTTAAGGTCGTCGTCGTCGGCATCTTGAGCTGTCTGGGCAGGGGTGATTTCGCTCTGTGACGGTTTGGGCAGGGACGGGAATGGGGGATTGCGTGCGAGGTTTGCCACTTCCGCCATCTTTCGGGCCTTGGATTGGCGCGTACGCGCGGAGATTGGGGCGGGATATGTTTCCGCTGCAGTCACTGCTGGTTCGGGGGGGGCGGGGCGTCGACAAGGGGATGATGCGCGAGGCCGCTACAGGCGGCTTCGCGCCGACGGACGTTTTCGTCGCGCCGAATTGGAGGGTGGAGGGAGGGTTTGTGTCCTTTTCCATGTTTTCTTGCTCCTCGCGAGCAAAATTCGTGATCACGATATTTCGAATTGTTGTTCCGCAAGAAAGGAGGGTCAGCGAGTTGGGGTGAAACAAGCACAGGTGTTTATGGGGGAAAAAGGTGGGCACAGGGAACAAGGAGGATGGTAAGAGGTCCTCAAGGAGATGGTTCGCCTCCTTGGCAACGGCCTTTTCTTCCTAATTTGGGTTTGGAACGGCCGTGACCTAAAAGGCTCCTAGGGGGCGGTTTATGATACCGTTCAAGTCCACCGAAAAAACAAGTGGAAAACAGGGTGGTGCTGCTATGACGTAAGTTTTTGCAGACTTGGTCTCACGTAAAACGCGTTCCGTGCATCATGCTGCAACCATGTCAATAGTGCCCTGTTTTTTCTCAAATGATCCCGTACAGCTATTTATAAACAAGGAATTTCGAGTTGTATAAAACGTCTCAATCAACAAGTATAAATGTGGCGAGTCAGTTTAAGAAAGTTGATTTCGTGGGGATAAGTGAAAAAAAGTTACAGCCCTTTTAAGTTTTTTTGTTCAACACTGTACCAAAATACACTCCCATTTTTGAGCCGGAAATGAAGGTATGGATTGATAATATCTATATATTATATATTTTTCTGCGCAAGTGCCACATACAATGAATGCGTGCACACGCGTGCACACGAGCAAACGCGTGAGAGAGTGAAGCGCGGTAGCGCGGCCCAAGGCACGCGATGCCACCTCGTGAAGGCAGCATCAAGTGCCCGGGCACCACCTAGCCACGCGGTGCCAACTCGTGAAGGCAGTTTCAAGTGCCCGGGAACCACCAAGCCACGCG
Source organism: Devaleraea mollis (assembly GCA_032361265.1). Classification (NCBI taxonomy): domain Eukaryota; phylum Rhodophyta; class Florideophyceae; order Palmariales; family Palmariaceae; genus Devaleraea; species Devaleraea mollis. The sequence goes on along the minus strand of JAULCF010852345.1, from coordinate 13,941 downwards.
GCTTGACATCTTAACCAGACTCTGCGCGCCTCACACCTTAGAGGCACGAGGCGCGCGGCGATATTTGCGCGCGACGCAAGTGCCCGGGGCGCCACCAAGTCACGCGGTTTGAACTCTTAAGCCCCGGCGTGAGGCTTACGGCGGAATGTGTGGGCTGTTTCTTGCGGCGCTGTGTGAGTTTTCTTGCCCGAATAAAGTCGTGCACCTTTCCTGTCCGCTTTAGAATCCTAAACGCATGCCCAGTTCGTTCTTCAAAATTCAGTTCGGCGTGCGCGCCACGTGCCGCGCCCAGAAATAATACGTCCGCGGATACCCCGACCCCATTACCCCGCGCCCATTGAGCTCGGGGTACCTGACGGAGCAGTTTATCAGCGGCGGAAACACATACTGGAGGAGTGCTTGACGCTGAAATTGGTTCGCTTATGTGAACGGGTACTCGCGCCTTACATATACTTCACGGCAGCTGCCGTGAAAAAGACTTAAAGTTCGAATATCCGTTCACATAAACGCGCCATGTTCAGCGTCCGCGCTATAGCGCAATGTATACATTAGCGGTTCTTGTCTCCATGGAGCGAAGGCGAGTATTTGGACGCAGCGGAACCTTTTTGCACAGGGATTGGAATTGTAAAATAATGGGCAAGAGTTATAAGTTTTCATTTTTCGTTGTATTTAACAAAATAAACGTCTCCGCCTCGGCGAGAGCATTTCAAAACAGTGTCGTATGACAAAAATGGAGCAAAATGGAAGAAGTTATTGTATCATACAACATCTACGACCACGGTCAAAATTTAAAACTGTTCCAAATCACTGTACGGAGCTTACAGTGGGTTTTCTCAGCCCATGTCTCACTTTGAGCTACGTTTTGTCGGTCATTCGAAAGCTCTTGGTCCAGAATGAAACCTCTGATAGGTTTCAGCGTTTTGACCCTTGCCTCAAAAACCAACTTTTCTAAACTGACCCGCCACATATGTAGGTATCAAAGCACTATTTCTGAGGAACAAAATTGTTCCTCAGAAATATTGCTTTGATTCCTACATTTTTTTTCTGAGGAACTATTTGGTTGGATCAAAACCTATCTGCATGTGCACTTGCAAGCTGAAGGAAATAGAACACAGTTGCAATGCTAAATTTAAGCTAATTGATTTATAGTTCTGCAGATCTAAACATCGATTTGGTTATTTCATGAAATTCATATATACGATATATATCGTTGCAACGTAGACATGTCTATGTCGATTTATGGCGCATATAAAGGAAATATTCCAATGGCCTGCAGATGATTTATTAAGGAAGCATACTTTATATTAGCCTGCATAAGTTAGCTAAAGATCCCTCTCACGTCAACCGCCGTTTGCAATTTTTGCGGTTATTGTAGAGCACCGAGCAGAAGGGGCGCGTGCTCAAAGAGAAGTCAGAGAGAGATGAGTTGGGGTAGCGCTAAGACACAGCAAGGTGGTTTGGTGCACTCGAGATGAAGATGCGTCAGTTTTGACGTCGGTACCCATCTTCCCTCGATGCACAAGGTGAGTAAGCAATGTACCCACCCGAGTATATTTTCTGGCGTTCGACTACGGCGCTCATGGCACTTTCTATGAGTAAGGTATGAGACAGCCTGAAACTCGGTCGCTTTGCGCGATCACGGTGAGTGATGCTGGACACGTGAGTCGGCTTGAGCAGTGATGTCATAGATTACATCACGTTTATCAAAAACGCTTGGGCGTGCTAACACGTTACCTGTACATCAGTTCCTCCAGCTTTCTAGGCTTAGTAAAGCGCTAGTTTGAATCTAGCGACACTGTGAGAGTAGTGTTAGCAGCACTTTTCACATCTCTCAGGTTTATGTACATTTTGCAGTTGTTTGACAAGCATGCTCAAACACTGTGGCTCAAACTCTGTGGTTTATAGGTGTTGGCTGACCTTTTTGCCGTTCACCACTTTGTTGTAGATGGGACCCCTGGTGTCCTACCAGGGATCACTCCCGCTAGACAGGTGTCTGTGGTTTACGCTTGTCACACTAACAGGTTAGGTGTGCAAGGCAGTAAACATCTCCACGTTGCTTTAAAAGACACTTTCGCCAACACTCTGTAGATCTATCATAGGATCCACATTTGTTGGCTCGCGTTGTTGAAACGCGTTCTAGATTGTGCTGGAAATCGTACCCCGAATATATTTGGATATTCGGGCACTTTCTTGCTCATTGAGAAGTCTTAAAGTGCTTTAGCGCATAGTAGTGATAGTGCTAGAGCTACTACATAAATAGGTTATGCACGCTGTTTGCCAGCCTTCTTGAGAAGAGTTTGGACTTGCCTGAGTGCGGCGGTGGTCACGGAGTCCTTCTCAGTGGAATTAAAACGTTCCAGGAGCCGGACCGGTACGTCCGCAGCGAGGACTTGGAGCTCTTTCTAAGTATCCTCACCCGGGAATCCGACCCAGCTTACCAACACTTCATTTTTTGACGGATTGACCGTCGCACTTCCTTAAATTTTTCTACCAGATAGAGAGATTTTTGTTGGTAGGTAAGGTGCTCTTTGAGCTCCTCAGTAACATCCAGTGTAGCTGAGTTATAAAAATTCAGGCGCGACAAGGAAATTTCCCTTATCTTGCCGTCCACGGGGTTTTGAATTTTAGAAACGAGAGGCTAATGAAACCTAGCACTCTTTCTGGCCCAGTACATGTGACTGTGAGCTTATTGACCTTTTGTAGTTGAGGGCACCCGATAAGGACAAAATCACTGGAATTAAAGTTTATGGAGGTGACATTTGTCGCCTTATTTTGCCGCTCAATCTCTGCAGCTCTCTTTGCTTGAGAGGCTGCAAATACACGCCGATGCATCTCGTGGATGGCATTGTGGATTTTTTCAAATTCGATAAAATGCGCATCCTTGGCGCGAGACAGAGTTTTGTGCTCTGTTCTCACCATGTCGACTGGGAACAGTTCCGCCAATAGGTTCATTGGCGACAGCATTGTAAATGATGTGATCTGGGCGAGCTCCTTTCCAAGCTTCGAGGTCTTGGAATTGTTCAAAACAATTTGGATAAAGTTATTAAACGTTGGCCAAACCTATGGCAAAAGATTTGCTTCGTAAAGCAGCGCTCGACAGGCGCGGATAGTCTCGCGGAACATCACTTGTACCTTCCCATTTCTTTGAGCATAATAGGCTGAAGTGAAGTGATGCCCCGTGCCGAGTAGAGCCGCGAGCTTTGCCATCACTTCGTTTTTGAAGTGACTGCCTTGGTATGAGACCCATGTATTGGAGCTCCGAAGTTTGTGATCCAATCCTTCAGATCTGCCACCGCACTGACCTTGTCACAGTTACGGGTTTTGACCAGCCAAAAAAACTGCTAAAGTAATCCTTAAGGATAAGGATGTACTTCCAGTTTTGTTTGCCCTCTGACATGTAGATGTATTCGAAATGCAGGATTTCGTTAGGCTTGCTCGCGTGCAGCGTGTGAGCTTCCTCACGAGTTACTCGTATTTGCCCTTTGGTCGATTGGAAGTGCAATAATTTGTTGCCAACTGTCTTGATGTAACCGGCGATGCCTATTCACGTGAATTTGTCCTTCACGTGGTTAGAAGTGACAGCTTGGCCTCTGTGTCCTGCCGGGCCACAGTGGCTCATGATCGGTAAATCATTTTTGAGTTTGGTCGCCGTTCTGGGTATATAGATCTTGCCATCTCGAAGCAAGCATCCGTGGGATGTTTTGCCATCGACGGTGAGCAAGGTTATCTCGGCTGGCAACATAGCCTTTTGAACCCCTTTGATATTGTCTAAGATCGCGTCTTTGTCAAATGTCTGGGAGTCTACGTCCGGTATCTGTAAGAAGAGTCTGCGCACTTTAGAAGTGGCGCCCCAGTGTGTCATAAGACCTGGAAAGTAGTTGAACTCCCCAGGCACATGGCTCACTACATACTCGAAATTCGAAAGTATGAGTGCCCAACTCTGTATCTTAGACACCAAATATGCAGGCATATTTGGGTGACTCCTCAAAGGGTCGAAAATAAAAATGAGGTAACGGTGATCTGTGTAAATGCTTGTTTCTGGGCAAGCGGTGTAGTAGTCCGTTCGCGCCATGGAGTAGACCATGGCGAACGCTTCATTCTCACAGATCTACCACCTCGACATGGAGCCGGTGAACGCGCCACTGACAAAGGCCAGTGGTTCGTGGCGTTGCTCTGCTTGAGGCTTAGCCGCATCCTCATGTGATAATTTTGTTATAACACCCGCCCAGTAATGTTCTGAGGCATCGGTGTTCATGCAAAACCTCTTTGCAGGATCCAAGTAGCTGAGCGTGACTCTCTCAGCGATGAGCTACTTGAGATTCTCAAAGAGCTTGTGAATCTCTGGGGTCCAGATGTCGGGCCCCAGTTTCACCTTCTACAGCAATTATTTTTAGAACCGTGCCTCTTTGTTAAGGTCAACAGCAGGGCTTGCAATAGACCAACGTTCTTTTTGTGCTCCGGTATACTGTTGCGCATCCAAATTATCGCGCAGATAAATTGTTGGAGGTCTCCAGCCGTTTAAAATCTCTACATGGAGAGTCATCCGTCGATACGGCGGGGATCAACTGTGATTCCTGCCGCCGTAACGATACGGCCGCACCACTTAGCCGTTTCTGTTGCGATATAGCACTTTCCCGGGCTAAGGGTGAAGTTCCAATCTCGGCACAGTCCAAGGAATGTTTTCATTAATTCCATGTGATCGGCGGAAGTGTTAGCGTGTAGGAGCCAGTCGTCGGGTCAGATAAGAATATTTTTGGCTAATTTCTCTGTGGCCCCCACTTGCAAGTGGATGCCAGCGTTCTTCGCATCTTTCAGGGAGCGGAGCGGCTCATACAAGGTATGAGATTCCGCTCATCTGAAGATGTGCTTGTGTATGTCCTCTTGATGTATGCTTACTTGGATGTAAGAATGTGTAATATTCATTTGTGCGAAGAACTGAGCCTTCTGCACATCGAGGAGCATTGTCTCTATATTATTCATGGGCCTGTCGTCCTTGATCGTTTCATTGTAGATCGGTATAAGGTCCATGGACATGCGATACATGGCCGGTTGAGCCATAGGGATGAGGATTGGGGCGGCTACCCATTCGGCGCTGCGAATGCGGCGGACTAGGTTTTCACTTTCAAGTCTTGCGCACGTATCCGAAAAAAGCTTGTTTTTGTGGCGGATATCGGGGGCGCCCTGCTTTGCACTGGAGTCACTCCTTACTTTAAAGGAATGAGAATTGGGTCTATTTTTCAGGGCGGTCTACAAGTTATCCTTGAAGAAAAAACTGAAAGGTATTCCTTTATAAGGTAGTCTATCTGTGCGTCAGCAATAGTAGGGATCTGAGCCCTGTAGAAAGAGTTAGTCTTATAACTATTGATTGCATCATAGGCCCTATTTTTTCCAGCAGAAATTAGAGTTTTTTCTTCCTTAGGGTCTGCTTTACTTATAGCTAAGGAAGGGGCTTCCTCTTCGAATGGGTCTGCGTCATCAAGTGGTGCTCGCGGATCCAACTGGATGGGAACGTAATCGCCGGGCCCATTCGCAGAGTACATCCGCCGCACACGTGATACGCCCTGAACGCCATCATTGAGATCGAAGTTGAGGCCATCAAGGTTGGCCTTGTGTCCAGCCAGATTCGAGTTGAAATTAAAACCGACTCCATCTGTGAACGGCAGGCCCAAAATAATTTCGTTAGCTTTCCAAGAAGATACAGCTGGATATTTTGAAACTCGACCGGACATTCAGCTGTAGTCAGGCGCAAGGCAGATAGTGTGACTATCCCATTGGCTATAGGTGTTTCCGTACGGAACGCACCTTTCATTGTGAAGGGCTCTGCTGCTTCCTTATCTGTGTAAGATATTCCGGCTTTTTTAAACACCTTCAGGTGTTTTCGGCCAAGCAGATTTATGTCCGAGCCTGTATCAATAATACAGGATGCGTTAGCTCCGTAAATCTGTTGCTTAGATGAAGGCTGTCTTGCATCCGTTGTCTCTTCGCGGACTGGTTTTTCATTGTGAAAACCTGTTGCAATTACTTTGCCTTTGTTATCTGTGACAAAGGTTTTAAGCTTTTTTACCATTCAAGACTTCTTTTCGAGCGCTTGAGTAGGTACGCATGCACTCGTGCCACGATCCTAGCAGAGGATGCGTGCGCCGATGGATCATAAAGGTCCATTGCAACGTCGACTTATTTGTTGAAGTCGACCGAACGTTTTTGTTCGTGCTCCAAGTCCATGGGCTCTTTGCGAGGACCATCGAAATTGGGCGTGGATTGCCCATGCTCCAAGTTCATGGTATCTTTAGGAGCTCCATCGAACTTGGGCACTACTACAGTACTGTTGCAAGTAGGGTAGTTGGAAGCCGAACAGGAGGGTCCTGAGTTTTTACCGGATTGTTTCGCGTGATTGTCCCACTGCTTCTGCTGAGCGCGCTCCTCTGCCTCGGTCCAGTATCCCCAGATGTTAGCAAAGCCGTCACCGTACGGAGCAATAGGGCAGTTGGAAAATAAATGGTACTGCCCAGGGCAGGTATCCTTTCTGATGCAGAGAGATGTACCCTGTAGGTCGAGTCCCTGGCGGCGATGGTACTCATACTGGGACCTGGCTTCGTTGGGGTCAAGGCTCACCATCTATGGCACAGATTCGCGGCGCCAGTCTGAAATCTTGTAAAGAATTTTGCGCCTTGGGCGCGCTTCGCCCGCAATGCAGCGCACGCGGATGCCGCCTTGGGCGGCTCCTCTGCCTCTGCCAGATCCTCGTCCACTCCGGCCATCTTGTGCGCGCAGGCCTCTGCTTGATTCATGCCCGCACCCTGTGCCCTGGTGCTGAGGGCAGGTATGGCCCTGTTTCCGCGCAGGCGTAGGCATTCTGCGACCGCGTTCTCCTCCAGCTGGTGCCTCAACTTGTTGACGCCCACCGCGGTATCCTCCTCTTTGCTGAGGGTAGGAGTTACCTCGGCCGCAACCATGTCCTTGAAAAGCGACATCACCGCGTCCTTGTGGCTGCTGATGGTTATAACGGCCGGCCCGGCGCCGGGCGTCGCTGCCATCAGTAGCCTGGTCTTTGGCTTCTTTGGGCTTGCCCTTGTCGTCCATGTCATCCGCTTCATCACGAAAGAAGTCACAAAATTTCTTAAAGTATTATTTCATGGGCAGCTCATATGTAATTCCCTTGAGTAGACGCTCGCGGAGCACGATGTTCATGACAACCTATTTGCTGAGGTATTCGATCAGGTCCGATTCACCGCCACTCCTCGAGAGTTGAGCACGGAACGCTAGATGCGTAGCCGTGAAGAGCTTGTCCAATGCGTTGCGGCAGGTTGCCCGTACGTTATACACGAGCTTGTTCTCGCGAAAGTAAGTAGAGGGGCGCTTCGGCCCTTTCTTTTTTGCAGCGGGAAAGATACATCATGAATAGCTCATCATCATCAATCTTCGAATAAGTCCACTTCTCGCCAGACGTTTTAATGTAGCAGCCACTCAAGAGACAGGACTCCAGCCCTGTCGTGGACATGGTGGCATTAAATGCAGGCGGCTTCGGCCCCTGGTACTCCTGGTACCGCTGGTACTGAACCCGGTAATACGTCTTGGAATTCTTCCCAGGGCGGAGGGGGTCGTCACATTCCGTAAGGTTCGACGCTTTTGTGCGTCGTCAGTAGAAGTACTGACGAGCATCTCCTTCTATAAGGGTACAGCCGGGAGGAGGATGGGCACTACCATCTCATTGTGGACGACGGGCGCCGTTTCAGTTACGGTATTAGGGAGCAGATCTTCGAAGCCTTCCGGTGAAGTGCCTACGCTTTCCCACAAGCCATACGCTTGACGTTCGGCATCGTCGCATATGCCGTTCATAAACTTGAACGACGGCTTGTCCGGCCACGGCCCTACTTCGCCGACGTGCGAGGAGGCAGGCGTCGTAGGCGCTGGGGGCATGAAATAACTGGGGATGGGGCAACACTAGGGGCTGGTACTCTTCCGTTCTTGGAAGAGCTGCCTTTCTGTAGGAGCGTCTCTATCTCCGTATGGAGGTTTCGCACAGTCCGACGACGAGTCGTCGGGGCGTGGGCTTTTGGCGAGGCGGGCGGAGTCGATTTCTCCGGGAAATTATCGTCGACATCGGAGGCGTCCTCTTTTTTGAGGGCGCCTTTGACGTCAGAGACTTCCTCTTTGTTAAGGACGTCCGCTTCGTCATCGACGACGTCCTCCTTGTGGAGGGCGTCGTTGTTGGCAGCCTCTTTGTCGAGACTGCCTCCGCGCTTCTTCCACTTTTCAGCCAGGTCCTCGAAGGCTTCTTTCATCTCCTTCTCCTTCTGGTGCTTCGCCGTACGCTTGGCTTCAAGATTGGCTGCGCGATTGGCTTCCTGATTCTTAGTTGTCTCGACGGATGCTGCTTGCTCCTGGGGGCTGCGCCGCTTGGCGCGCTTCGACCAGGGCGTTGGAGTGATGCTCGGGGAAGAGGTATCCTGCTTGGCTCGCATGTTAGCGCGAGTTGTGCCCTTGACCATCGTGACATCCCTAATTTCTTTGTCGAGGCGAACGGGGTGGATGGGTTGGTTCTCGCGCGTCTCTCTGTCGAGCTCGGTGCCTCCGTCTGCCGGCTTTTCTGATATCAAAGAAAAAAATCTCGATTCGAATTGTTGAGCACCGAGCAGAAGGGGCGCGTGCTCAAAGAGAGGTGAGAGAGATGGGACCCATCTCCGAAGAGGAGTCGTTTTGACGCACAAGGTGAGTACGAAATGTACTCACCCGATTTTATTGCTTGGCGGTCGACTACGGCGCTCATTGCACTGTCTTTGAGTAAGGTATGAGACAGCCTGCAACTCGGTCGTTTTGCGCGATCACGCTGAGTGATGCTGGGCTCGTGAGCCTGTGTTAGCAGCGATGTCACATATGATATCACTGTAAGCAAACCGCTTTGGCGTGCTAACACGTTACCTGTACATCATCATGCCCCTCGATCGAGACTTCGAAATAGTCCAAACAGCCTAGCTGCTTGGTCCATATAGAATATCCTATAACTATCGCATAATAGTTTTCGGAACTTTTTCGTTCTATGCTACTCTTGCCTAATAAAAAGCACTTGCTGGAAAGAACTAAAATATTTCTAAGTTGAAGTCTTATATGAGTTAATAAGTCCGTAGCGTTTTTATATATATAACTAGGCTATGATACTTATCAAGCACGTTGCAATAGTCCGTCCTGTTTACGCAACGCTTCACTACATTATTTACAATAAATTTCAATAATGTGTAATTACGCGCCCTTGAATGCGCGCACTGAATAAGAATAACTTTTACATGTACTAATCATCAGTGCTGGTGCTTCGCAGAGGCAGAACTTCTTCTAATTGCCAAACGTTTATTGACCGCATCAAATTCGGAGAAAGGTCATGATACCATGGCCTTATCGCACTTCGATGCAAGTGCACGTGCACCAGTTGAAAGAACTGCCATTACATTGAATATATTATCGTAAAAAACGCTTGTTTTTCCATCAAGGTTTCGCGGTCGATCGACTGTCTTGCAGAGTTGTGCAATTCATGAGCTTGTTCGACCGTGAAGCGGAATAAATTTTAGACTGTGAACAATTGCAAGCTCCTTCTATGCTATTATCAAGAGTGTCGCCAGTGGCCAGACCGCCAAATTTGGCGAGTTGTTAACAGCATTTGAGATTATGTGACAAAGTCGACCATTTAGCTGAGTACCGCATTCTTAACCGAAGCTTAAATCTTTTACACACAGAAACCACAAATGGAAAAATAAATCAAGCTGGACACTAAGTAAGCTTCGTACTCGAAGCTTATTGTAGTGTTGGGAATGAAATGCGCTCGAGCGCAAAATAAATTTAATACTAATATAGGCGTATTGCATAACCCGGTCATTTTGAGATCGAGGGATAGTGTTCAAATAAATTTGGCACAAGGTGTCCATCTAGTTGCCGTAGCCTGTCCCACACGCACACGCGCCGCGGGGCAGACTCCGACAACTGACGACGTATAATATTCTTGTACTTTAACATACATAAGATTTAAGAATGATCATTCTTAAATCTTATTATGTATGTTTAAGTACAAGAATATTATACGTCGTCAGGCTCAGCTTTCTGCCGTCTGTGTCTTAACCCTCGAGGGTTAAAGACACAGGCGACAGAAAGAAGTGCTCGCGCGGGTACCAGGCTATAAGCGGAAAGAGAGCGGGAAAAAAGAGAAAGCGCAGCGCACGACGGGAGAGGCGCAGCGCGATATGGGAGAGGCGCAGTGCAAGATGAACTATGCGCAACTCAAGCTCGGAGGGCCAAAAAGGTGCGGTTGCGGAGCGCCGCCCGTGCAACCAGATGGCTAGGTCGACCGCCGCTAACATCCAAGTCCTTCGACGTTCTAAATGCGACAACTGGCGTTGCCCTGAACGATGAGAAGTGGTGGTACTGTACTGTACGCGAGCGCGCGAGCTGCGCGCACCTCCCGCGCTCGCATGCAGTACAGTAGTTGGCCCGTTCTCTACAACGGACGCGGCCGGACGATCTCCGGCGAAGAAATCTGCAGACTCTGCAGAGACCTGCGTTGACGCTGGGGTCAATCGCAAATACTCCGAGTTCGACACAAAGATTCTACATGCGTGGGACCTAGCCAACCCAGACGTCCCGCTGCCTGGTACCCCTCAAGGCGCGCCGCTGCCTGCAGATGGCGGCCTTGAAGCCCTCGTTGGATTCTATTTTCAACCAGCCGTGTTTGACGTCTACGGCGGCTGCGCAGCCGAGACAATGGACCTTTTAATGTCGTATGCCAAGAGAATTGCGACAAGGCAGGGCTCAAGTCCGAAGTCGGTTCTCAACACGACATACACGAAGATTAGCTATATAATTTGGAGCGCTAACGCGCAAGCCATCATCATGCGGAGGCCTAGAGCTTTCTTACACACCGTCTGATAGCTACCTGGTTTACCAGCATCTTTAGAATAAATGCGAAGTAAGTACAGTACCACCACTTCTGATCGTGCAGGGCAATGTACTGTGACTCTTCATTTGGGATAAGTGTTGCCCGTTAATATACAGTACAGTGGATTATCCACTGTAATGTACAATACAGTATGATAGCGCGTAAGAAAAAGCACGATGCCTTTTTCATCTTGTTTTTTGGGGGTTTCTCATATAATATATGAGCATAAGCATATTATGCTCATAATATTATTATGCTCACTTGCCATTTTTCTGACTGTGAGTGCGTCTTGCTGATCATAGGTTATTCGAATATGGGGATCCCCAAATAGCGGCGACCTGTCGGCCCGCTTCTCATCGAACTGCTGGATGATCACCCGCGCCTCCTTCCCCGGAGCCCCGTGCGAGTCAGACCTTTTATTTGCCCTCCAAAAAAAACTAGATTGAGCATGCTCACACTTGCTAGCAACAGTACTCAAAATACGCAAAAAAAACGAACAGTATACCAAAAATATGCTATTGGGACGGTATTTATAAATAATATTTGATCCAGAGTCTAATTTTAAGCTCAATTTTTGAGACTCTGGATCGATGATCGGTGGGATCTGATTGTTGGTTTTTAAACCATACTATAGTTTAAAAACCAACTGCACGAACGCGAATCAGATCCCACCGATCATCGATCCAGCCATATTATGGTTTAAAACCCAACTGCACGAACGCGAATCAGATCCCACCGATCATCGATCCAGAGTCTCAAAATTTAAGCTCCAAATTAGACTCTGGATCGATGATCGGTGGGATCCGATTCGCGTTCGTGCATTTAGTAGAAAGTCTTCCTTTTCACTTCAAAATATTGAGCGATACAGTGGGCTATCTCAGTTACTGTTATTTTTTCTCTTCTTGCGGTACATTACACCGAAAAAAGTTACTGTCCCTCCACTCAACACCAGGCCTGTTTAAAGAAGGGCTTTCGGAATAAAAGGCCTCTAACAGCCCTTTTAAAAGCTCTCTTTTTTTTTCATCACCAGGCGAGCCGAAACTCGGACCGATATTTTTGACCGAGGCTGGCAAGAAAATATCAGAAGACGTTGCTGCCAAAGTGTTAATGTCAACGGTGCTCCTAAAGAGCACTTAACTCTGATGAAAGTGTGTCGGTGGTGTGTTCATGCTCTAGACTGCTTTTACTACCATCTAAATACCATGCAAAGAAGCCCGATCTATGAGTAAACCAGGAAGCTCTTAAAGAACTCATCTATCAAAAATAAAAGCCCTCAAAGAGCGTATTTCGGGGTTTTAAGGGTAAACCCTGATTTAAACAGGCCTGCTCATCACATGAAACGGGAGATGGTGGTCCGTGTCGGCTGGTACTGTACCTCTGCGTCATCTCTGCTGACCTCATGTCGCTGCCGAAAAGTACTGTACAGTAACACTAATACAGGCCTCTTAATTTCCGACGTTTCGAGCTTAAACGCCATGCGGAGCCAGATTTAAAAAACAACCGGCACCATATTTAGCTGAAAAGACGTCCGCAAATGGCGCTTATAGCGCCCTTGAGTGCCATGGTGGAAATGGCTGAAAAGAGTTTGGTTTTTGCAAAAGAAATATTTTAAAGTCTTGCCCAATTACAATTAGAAAGTGCATTTGACCGGCGTGTATCGTAAAGCACTTAATTATGTACACGGGTCAGGACAGTTGGGCCATCTCTTGAGCCAGAAGCTTCTCAAAGTAGCTCAAGCTAGCCCAAGCTAGCTAGCGATAGTCCTGCTCTTATAAACACGGCCCAATACTAAATACGGCGTCCTGCCATATACAGGGTACTTCCCGAGGACGACCGGCGCCAGATCCAACTAATTCTGGCTTCTTATCGCGAACGCCGAATTATTTTAAGAGGCCTGCACTAGTAACCCTGCTGCGTACGCATGCAGTTTTGTCGTCAAATCAAAGCGTGTCTCATCACCGGTCGTTGCATTTTTCAAGGCGTGCATGAATGTGCATGTATGGTGAAGACAGCGTGTCTCATTGTTACTGACACAAGCTCACCTCATTAACCACTTCGGCAGGCTGTGACGAAAGCCGCACCAATGGAAAGGCGCGTGGATTGGTCCGGTTTTTTAATATTTTATAAAACGACCCAAAACCATGCCCCTCGCCATCGGTGTCGCCAGCACTGCTTGTGCGAGTAAGAAAGAGACACGCTACGCTGTCTGTACGAACGTCATCTGCAGCGCTATCAGACGGTGTCGGCCGACGCGAGCGTTCACTCGTTTACTGTAAAAAACCTCGCTCGATCATACTATTGCGCAACAACATATTACTGAGGCGCAACATGCGCCGTACTGTAGCTGCGACAAAAAAAAAGCGTCTAAAGATCGATCGCGATCGCTCTGACTAAACTCTCTTGTCTGCAACTACGGCGCATGCGCTAACCAACACTGAAGCATCGTCGGCTACACTCGTTGGCGGCTTCTAGAAGAAAGAAGCGTCGCTCCTTTCCGCGACTGACCTCTCCGTTGAACTCTTCTGACGCACCCACAGGCTGATAGTGCTTCAGAACTGTATGCAGTGGCACGGCGGGCTTCCACATGCGGCGCCGACCTATACGACGGCGGTAGCACGCGCCGTGCGTCAGTTGCACCGCTATCGCGGCTCAAAAACCTCCTCCGTGGTTAAGGTGCGAAGATTGTTGCGAAAATTGGGCGCCGCACCTTGGTTTCCGGCGATCGTAATCGTCGCCCTGCGCCCTCTGTTCGCCGAACAGAAAGGATGACCTCTTCTGCTGCAGGCGTCATCCCCTCCGTATGATCGCCTTGCTGAACAGCTACACTTTTAGTTAAGAAGCTTTATATAGCCTACGCTGCTCGACCTCACCCCGCCGGTCGTTCCCATCCAAACCTGCAAGTCTCCCTTCCCCCGTCCCCCCCACTTCCCCCCCACCCTAACCTAACCCAATATGTGGCGTCAAGGAGATGACCCCCACCTCGGGCGCATGTTTTCCCAATTCGTCACAAAGCGCATGCCGCC
>JAULCF010851234.1:0-18785 GCA_032361265.1 Devaleraea mollis | reverse complement strand
TCGCCGGTGATGTCGAAGTCGCCGGCACTACCGGTGACACCGAGCTCAATTGAAACCACACCGTTGATCACGCTGATCATCGCAATGCCACTGTCGATGGTGACACCACCCAGCGTTGCGTTGGTGATCAATGCCGTTGCCTGCACGTCGAACGGCAGTAGCTCGCCCGCAAAGCGTGGAGCTCGGGGTGTCAGGCTGAAGTTGAACGATGCCTCGTCGACCAGGTTGGAAATACCGGCCGTGGCTTCGATCTCGATACCACCTTGGGCCTTGAGCTCATCGTCACTTGTTGGATCAAAGCCCGGGCTGTAACCCCGCACACTGATATCGGCATCAACACCGCTCAGGTCCACAACATCGGCCAGCCCAAACGTGTCGAGGAGCAAAGTCAGATCGTCGCTGGTGAGTCCGCCTTCGAACCCAACCGTCGGCAAGGTGAAGTCGTTTCCGGCAGCGTCTTCGACAATTCGACTACCCACATTGAACAGCCATTCGGTGGTCGAGGTGTCGGGAACCAACGGCGGTCGAGCCGTCACGCTGAACCCGGCGGTCGTGGCTTCAACCTCCATGTTGCCCAGTGGCAGGCTCAACAACGAACCGTTCATCTGGCCACGCACATACATCTGGTCGACGTCCCAGTCGGTTTCACCAGGAGCCGGTGGGCCGGGTACGAACATCTGCAATGCCCCGACAGTTTCGGCGGCGGTGGTCTCATCGACGCACCGACCAAACCAGGCAGGGATCGTGACCAGGTCAGCGGGGAACTCGAAACAGTCCGCGCCGCCCAGCTCGGCGATTCGAGTAGCCGGGTCGGTCAGGAAGCCCGGGAGCTGCAAGTTCGCTTCGAGCAACACTCCGCCGTGTGCGACGAAGGTGTCGCGGGCCGCGGTTGGCATTGCGATCGTGTAGCGATCGCTGGCCAGTTCCTGGGCAACCGCGTCGGCCTGGCCCCGACCCAGGATTACACCGTTGGCATTGGCCAGCGGGAAGCCGAACATAGTCAAGCTTCCACCGGCGTTAGCCCGCCACGGCGAACCAAACGGGTCGAATGTCTCGAAGGCGGAACCATCGATCAGCGACGCCGGGTTTATGGGTATACCCAGGCCGAGCGTCATGGTGTCGGTAATACCGGCGCCCAACAAATACAACGCCTGTTCGCAAGCGGGGATCGGGCAGGCACCACGAACCGTGTCGGTCAAGCTGCCAGTGGCTTCGAAGAAGAACTGCTCCTTGTCGATGAACAAGGTCGCACCTTGAGGGCTGCCGAAGGGAATCCCCAACAGCTTCATTTGAGCTTCACCCTGAGCTAGCAGCTGGGGGTTCGCCGTTTCGAGCAACTCGGTGGCTGCGGCCTGCAGTGCATCGATCAGTGCCGTTCGTACCGCCAGAGCCGACTCGCTAACCGTGGCACCTGTGGTGTTCAGGCCTTGGCTGGCCGTGCCAGTAGCCGCATCAAACGACGACTGCAGCAGGTCACTAAAGACCGCTTGGGCGGCCTTGGCAGCCAGCACTGGATCGCCACCATCGAGAACGTTGCGTAGTTGCCGCTTCACGATGTCGGCGGTAATCACGGTCTCGGTGCGCAGACCCAAGATTTCGTTGATGGCCAGCGATCGGTTCGCGTTGAGCAGCGCGGCGTAGTCCTCGCAGAGCGACGACAAGAGTTCGTCGGTGGCCAGTTCTTCTACAAAGGTTCGCATGGCCAGCACGAGCCCCAGTGCGAAGCCGTCGGTGTTCACGGTGACACCAAATCGGGCTTGGCCCGGGAAAGCGGCGGCGAGCCAGTCGTCGCCCTTCGGAAACTCCATGGCCACGGTGAACGCAGGGGCGATGGGGTCAGAGAGGTCGAGCAACACGCCGACGCCGAGAACGCCACCGGGCACATCTTCTTGTCCGGCTGGCGGTGTGGGCAAGCCTTCAACACCGAAGACCGACACGTTGCCCGTGCCGAGCAGTCGTAGCCCTTGCGTTTCGGCTCGACCGTCGAGGTTGGCGGCTAGTCGAACCTGGCCCGAGATGGCACCAGCGACTGCCGCGTGGGTGATGTCGCCACCGATGTACATGGTCACGTTGTCAGGCAGGAAGCTGCCACCGCGTGCGGCTTGATTCAACACTGCTTGGTGCAGCTCATCGAAGGTCCATGAGCGTGGTGTTACGAAGTCATAGGCCGGGTCGGTTAGCAGCGACAGCGGTGAGGTTCCGTCGGCACAGACGAACTCGTTGGTGGTGGTGTCGTTGCCACAGTCGATCGGCAGCGACGGGATGGTTCGTTCGAAGTCGAGACCACCCGACACGCCCGACAGGATCAGACCGGTCGGCCCGAGTGGGATCGCGGCCGGTGCCCGGAACGATGCTGCGATCGGCCCGTACTGCGACATGACCATGTCGAGTCCCTAGTCCAGGGCGTCGACCCCGAACTCGCCAAACAGGCGGGCATACCAAATGGGTTCACCCGTGTTCGGGTTGGCCACGTAACCCAGTGCGAGACCGCCACCGATTCGAGCTGGCCCCCAGTCGCGTGGCTCAACACCTAGCAGCACACCTTCGAGGTCCACGATGGGTGATTCACTCAGGTCGCCCGTTGTCCATCGGCCAAGCACGGCCAGGTCAATGACCAGCCCTTCGACCTGCGCCGTAAACGGGAAGCCTCCTTCGCTGCCGACGAGTCCGCCAGAGACCACGACCTGCGAGGTCGCGATGTCTTCGAGCAGGGTGAACAGTGATGATGGCTCGGTGATCTCTGGCCATTGCACGCCAACCTCAGTCAGCACGAACGGGATCCAGTCGGGCAAGCCAACGTCGACGTCGTCGGGCGCATCGATGGTCACGAAGAAGTTCGGTTGCACTTCGACGTCCAGACCATCGGAATCGGCCAAGATCGAGAAGTTGCCGGCGGTGCCGCCCCAGCCAGACAAGATGTCGAGGCCGTCGCCGAAGACGACTGACACACCTGAATCCTGGTCGTCACCAATGAACGAGGCGACCACCCCTGGCGCCGGGAAGACCTGGGCGTTGCGAGCTTCGAAGGCCAAGATGTCGCCAATGGCGATGCGCACGAGTTCGGCTTGGGCATCGAATGCACGAGCGTTCTCGACGGTCAATGTGTCGGTGCTCTCGACATAGTTCACGTCGAGGGCGAAGTTGATAGTGGCATTTTCGACCACGATGGTTTCGTCGAGCGCACCGCTCACCGTCGCCGCACCACCGAGCCGTAACACGGCACCGTCGGCCGTGTTGAACACCACGCCCGAGATGGCGATCTCGGCCGCGCCGGTCAGCGGCGAGTCAACATCGCTCGCCGATTCAATGCTCACCACCGCGGAAGCTTCGGGCACGAGTGCGCCGTTGGCATAGCCGCCCAAGGTGACCGAGGCGGAAGTGACCACGCCACCCAGATCCACGTTGCATACTGCGATCGAGATGTCTCGCACGTCTTGGGGCGTGACGTCACCCTGACTCAGTGAGTCGATGGCCACCGCGAAGTCGAATGGGATAACTGGATCCGATGCGACATCACAGCTGGCCGCTGTTCCAACGCCTTGGGCGACACGCACGTCGAGGCCGCCCAGGTCACGCAGGTCAATCTCGCCGACAGCTCGCAACACAAACGAGTCGAAGTTGCCGGGTTCGTCGAAGCTGGCTTCGAGTCGATCGAGCGCGAAGGGCAAGATACCGTTCAGGCCAAAGCTGGTCGTCAGGTTGTCGATGTTGCTGACCGCCACGGTTCCTACCGCAATCGCTCCGTCGTCGGCGATCGTGAGTTCGTCGATGGTCAGCGTGATCAGGTCAACGTCAGGATCGTTCGGGTCGACAAGACCGGCAAACACGGACTGCGCCTGCAGGAGCGGCGTGGTTGGGTCGTCGTCGAACCGTACGGTCGTGTCGGCTAGTTCAGCAACGAAGTCACCCAGTTCCAGCGTGGCTTGATCGAAGGAGCCAACTGCTTCGAAGGCGTCGATCGCAAAGCCCGGGTTGGCCAGGTTGACTCGGGCTTCGCCGATCACGTCGATCTGTCCGTTGATCAGCGTGAAACCTTCGATACCCGTACCTGTCCAGGTGGCGGTGCTGTCGAGTTCGATCAGGAACTCGCCCGGTGTGGTCGTGTCGTTGACTTCCAGCGCCAAGGTGGCAACCACATCGTCGCTATCGGTTGCAAGATTCGCGAGCAATGCGAATTCGCCGTCGACCTGTGATCCCACCGGAGCACTCGGGTCAAGGATCAGCTCGCCGCTGATCTCGTTGAGCGACCAAATACCAAAGTCCCAGCCGGAAGCGTCGGTTGGTTCGACCGTGACTGTCCAGGTCTCTTCGTCGTCGTCATAGTTGATGGTGGCATCGACCTGCACGGGGTCACCGTCGACATCGTCGAGGCCCGGAATGGTGATCGTGGCTGCCAGGTCGGCAGCCTTGAGCGTCGGGCCGTCGACCGTGAGTTCAGTGCCGGCAGTCCCGCCTGCTTCGGTCGTGACACTGGTGATAGAGACGTCAACCCCGAGCTGGCCTTCGTTGATGACCACCAGTCCGTCGGCCAGGCTGACCTGGCCCGAGGCCAACGCCGTCAGGTCCATGGTCGTTGTTGACCCATCAACTTCGACGGTGCCCTGCACCGTGGCTGACACATCGGCATCGTCGAGCAGCAGGTTGTCACCAGTGATGGACAGTTCGCCAGCCACCGATTGATCAAGTACCGAGTTGGTCCAACCCGGGGCCGTGATGTTGCCCACTGCGGTGAGTCCTGCAACGGTGAACGGTCCCAGATCGACCACGATCGGGCCGAGCGTTTCGGGGGCGAACGAGCCGTCTTCGTCGGTAAGCACGAAGCTCGCTCGGCGGGCGTCCTCGTCGTCGGCATCATCGGGCTGTTCGCCCACCGCAACACCACTCACGATGTTGCCCACGCCAGGCACGGTGAGCTCGGCATCGAACAAGCCGGTCACGTCGAACGTCTTCACGCCGTCTTCAGCCGTGCGTAGGCAGGCTTCTTCGAGTGTGAAGCCCAGGCCGGCGATACCGACTCGGCCGACAAGATCGTTGTCGTCGGTGAGACATACTTCCGCGACTTCGATTCGACCATCGCGGAACACCCGGATACCAGTGATGGTCACGCCGTCGACGGTTTCGATGTTCGCCACCGAGATCAGCGGCACAGTCGGTTCACCGGCCAGCACCACTGCAACATCGTTGAGAGCCACCTCGAGATCGGCGAACGTGCCGGCGACCTGGTCGGCCGTGAATCGGATCGTGCCGTCGGTGTTCGCCACGCCCGTTAGGGCTGTTGCCGAAGCGATTGCGCCGCCGTCGGTCTCAGGGAAGAACGTTGCGCTGTCGGCAGTGATGGTGATCTGTGCTTCCATCGAACCGTCGAGTCCCGCCGAAGCGGTCACGACCACTCGTGGGTTCTCGATGCGCAAGAACGGCGGGTCGCCCAATGCAACGTTGTCGAACGTGTCGTCGTAGGTGACCGTGGCTTTGCCGTTGTCGATCACAATGGTGACCGGAATATCGTCGGGCCACTCAGGAAGCTTGAACTTGCCCCGAAGCTCGCCGTTCGTGCCGTCTTCGTCTTGGCGTACGTCACCCTCGACCTCGTCGAGATCGAACCCAGCAAATGGCACCGACTCGTCGTCGGGATCGGCCGGTTCGCCCGGGGAACCAGCAGGGCTCGCTACGACATAACCCAGCACGGCGGCGCCATTGGCCTGGAACTTGAATCCTTCGTCGGATTCTTCGGCGCCATCGTTGGTCACACCAATGGTGACTCGGCGGGTTGCAGCGTCGGGCGTGTCGGCATCGCCATAGGCGAAGTCAACGTCGGCGGCCACAACCGCGAAGTCCGCGGCGCTCGCCGGGCTGTCGCCGAAGGTCGGGTCTCCAACAAGAGTCCACGGCAACGCAAAGTCGTTCGTGAACGCTCGGGCGGGTGCGATCGTGACATCGAACGCGAGCGGCTGAGCTTCGGAGCCCACCGCCAGAGCGCCTCGGCCGTCGACCGGGGTGATGGTTACCTCGACCGTGTCGGGCTGCACCACACCGGGCAATGCCGTGTCGAGGCCTTCGATCGAGATCTCGAAGCCTTCTGATTGTTCGGTGCCACCAGGTGTGGCGACCGCCTGCACGGTGATCGTGACGTCGCGGTTGCCAGCAGCAATCGTGGCCGTGCCCGAGGTGGCCACGAAGTCGGCAGCGTCGGCTGGGCTCAAACCGCCGACGTTGGCGCCGGCAAGTGACCAGCTGATCTCGCGGTTCTGGGCCAAGGTCTGATTGGCGGTGACCACGAACTCGGTCGACTCACCAGGGGTTGCTTCGATCGCAGCCACGCCATCGATGCTGATCGCTCCGCCAGGTGCAGGCGAAACCACGAGTTCGACGGGTAGGTCAAGATCGACCAAGCGACCGATCGCAACCGGACCTTCGAGGTAGGACTGAGGGCCAGGGGTCAGGTCCAGGGCCACCATCGCGATCTCGGCATCGTCATCGATGGTGTCGGTCGCTACCGGCAGACGAACCAGGCGAGACATTGATGCAGCGGTGTCGCCGCGACCACTGTCGAAGGTGAACTCGACTTCGGCGGCCACGGGCGCAGAGAAATCATCGGTGCCGGCAAAGCCAGGGTCACCGAGCTCGCCCGGTTCGCCGTCGTTGATGGTCCACGGCACGAAGAGACCCGCACCAAAGTTGTACGGATCACCCGGCGTGACAATCACATCAAACGCCAGGTCAAAGCCTTCGGCCACCACAAACGTGCCCGGCACAGGTACTTCGGGATACGCACTCGCCGGAACCAGATCGGCGCCCGCACGAGGTGCAAACTCGACCTGGAAGAGGTGCGGCTGAATGATGCCGCTCAGTGAGCGCTCTTCGTCGTTCACGGTCACGACGACGGTGAACCCTTCGACCGGCGACGGTGTGGACTCGCCTACGGGGACCAGTTCAACGAGTGCCGCCTGTTCGCCCACGGCAATCGTGGTGGTGCCTGACATCGCAACCAGGTCTGAGCCCGGGTCGGCGGGAATGGCCAGGCCAACCTGAGCACCGGTGACGCTCCACGACACGGTGACCTCTTCGGTTGCTGCTTCGTTCAGTTCTACGACAAAGCCCTCGACACCGTTGGTCTCCGCGTCGAGATCGCCGGGGCCAGCGGCGGCTGCATCTGCTTGCACGACACCGCTGTCAACGTTGAGTTCAACTACGACGGCGTCGTCGATCGTGAGTTCTTCGCCGCGGGTAGGGCGCACGCTAAAGGTTGGATCGGTGGGTGGGGTCTCCAAATCGATCACAGTGAGCGTGGCAACTATCGGGCCGTCGATCGACTGTCCCTCGGGTGCGGCACGCACGGCGAAACCTTCCGGGGATCCGGTGGGGTTATCGAGCTCGCCGTCAGCCACTGCGGTCACGGACACCTGGGTCGCAAACCGTTGTGTGTCGGGGTCAAAGGTCAGCACTTCGCTGCCAATTGCGGGCGTGATGTCCTGAATCGCGGGCCCGCCGAGCTCGTCGGTGATTTCGTACTCGACCTCAATCGTCTGGTACTCCTCGAAGTACGGCACCGCCGGGCGGGCCGTCAGATCGAAGGGCACCACCGAACCTTCGGTCACCACGGCGCCAGCGAACGTTGCCTGGACTTCGAACGCACCTGGTTCGGTGACACCGAAGAGTTCACCTCCCGGATGTTCTGGCAGCAGAATTCGGAAACTGCCGGGTGCTTCGCCGGGTACCGGGTCGAACACGTCGATCGTGACGTCGACTCGTTGCTCACCTTCGGCAATGAACTCCTGGCGGGTGGTCGAAAGGAAGTCGTTCGTGTCCGCCGCGTCCAGAAGGGCAATAGGCGTCGGCCGGACCTCCCAAGTCACGAACGCACCGCCCACGGGAGCGGGGGTGTCGAGCTCGATCGAAAACGTGGGGTCGTCGGTGATGCGCAGCAGGTCGTTGCCATCAGCGTTGATGACCAGGCCATCGCCTGCGACCAGGCGTGCCGGGATGACCTCGTTGTCTTCGATCACAATCTGCGCCGCGGAAGATACGACGGAGAAGTCTGCGGTCGAAACAACGGTGACATCGAACGTTTCGTCGGGTTCCGCAATGGCATCGTCAACCGGTCGCAAGTCCGCCAAATTGAATTGAGTGACGGGGGTGGTCAGGTCCAGCGTGGCGGCGCCCGTGGTTTCGGTCCAGTCGGCCGTGGGTGCACCCGCAACTCCGGGTTGTTCCAGGCTCCATGTGACCGGCACGTTCTCGAATTCGGTGAAGAACGGCACGGTGGGGCTGACATTCACACGGAGCGTCGAGACGCCATCTTCGGACACCCGCGCCGGCAACAGCTCGACGACGAACTGCAGTGATCCTGGTTCGGTCACGCCGTGCACGGGAGCCGCGTCGGGGAAGTCCGGCAGCGTGATCTGGAACGTGCCGGGGGCCTGGCCAGCAGCGCGTGGTATGAGGCTGATCGGAATGTCGATCGATTGGTCACCTTCACCAAACGATGCGGTCCCGCTGACCTCGCCAAACTCGCTGGCACTTGCCGGATCGAAACCTTCGACATCGGTGAACACGAACGCGTATGCCACGTCGAAACCGTCGGCGGGTGCTGGTTCGCTGAGCTCGATGGAGAACGAGGTCGCGGTTCCTTCGTTGACCCGCATGAGTTCGAACTCAGAGGCCACAACGACGGGACCCGACCCAGCGGTCAGCCCGGCGGTGATGTTTACCGGAAGAGTCTGCTCAAGGATCACACCGTTAACCGTGGCTTCGGATCCACCGGTAAGCGAGATCATGAATCCTTCTTCAGGCTCGATGTCGTCGGTGTCCACAACCGGAACCGTGACCACGACACTTCGGCTCTGTGCTGATGCCAGTGGTCCTTGGAACAACAATGTCTCGGCGCCCAGTATCTGAGCGAAGTCGGCAGCATCGGTCGAGACGTCGGCCGAGGAGTCCGGCAAGATCTCCCAGCCGATGTCTGGTTCTGCAAATTCGGGCAGGTAGGGAATCCCCGGTGTCATGGTGATCTCGAACGCCAGATCATCACCTTCGGTTACTTCCTCGGATCCACCAACCAGCTCAAGGTCGAATGTGGGCACGCCGGCATCGGTGATTGCTTGCAGATTGGCGGCGGGGAACTCGGGCAGTGTGATTTGTACTGACTCCGGTGGTTCCTCGTCGCTGCGCGACCTGGTGGTGATCGGCACCGTGACTCGTGTCTGGCCTTCAGGAATCGTGGCGAAGCCGCTGATGTCGTCGAAGTCGGCGGCGTCGCCACCCGCGAGCAGTGCGAACTCATCGAACGTCAGCTGCCATTCGATCTGCTCGTCGCCGTTAGTCGCCGGTTCGTTCAACACGATTTCGAACGATGAACCAGGGTTGTTCTGGGTCTGGCCAATGAAGAGCGCCTCGTCGTTGCCCACCAAAATAGTCGGGGCATCGCCAAACTCGAGCGCAGCACCTTCCGGTGGCGGTGCCAGCTCGACGAGAACGAAGTGTTCCTCGGCTGTCTCATCGATCAGGTCAAAGATGAGCTGGTACGAATCGATGAACGTTGCCTGCGGCGGAATCGGAACCGCGATGGTTCGAGTTTGAACCGCGAGCGTGTCGGTTGCGGGATCGAAGGTGAAGTCCTCGGTCCCTGATTCCCCGGTGAAGATCGGCGCGAGATCTGAATCGATCGACGGAATGTCCCAGGCCACCAGGTCAGCAGATTCCGCAGCAAAGAACGGCACGGCTGGCCGACGACTGATGGTCAGGTTGGCGGTCCCACCGTGCACGACCTGGGTATCGCCGCCCAGTTCAAAGGTGAACGAATTGGGAGCAATGAAACCCTTCAGTGGCTCTTCAGAACCAACAACAGCAACCTCGAACGCTTCGGCTGCGTCGAAATCTTCGACCGCGTTGATCGTGACCACGACCGATGAGGCACCCGCGGGATACACCACGGTGAAGTCCGACGGTGGGCCGAACCCGGCGAAGGCATCGTCAACTTGGTCGCCCGGCGAAACGAAATCGTTCGGGCTGGTCGACTCCATACCTGCGAAGACGGCGTTACGAATTTCCCACGTGACCTGCGCATCCTCGGTGGGAACGGGATCAGCAAAGATCTCAAACTGTGCCGACAGCAAGACGCCGCTCAGGTCGATCACCGCACCGGCAATACCAGGGATGTCTCCCTGGCTGAGGCGATGCACTCTGGCCGAGTACACGGGATCACCCGCGCGGTCGTTGTCTCGTATGGTGCCGAGGAAACGAAGCGCCTCAAACGGACCCTGGCTGTCGTTGGTTACCACGAAGCTGTAGTCGCGTTCACCCGTGTCGGTGGTGTCGTCGTCGGTGGGTACAGAGATCTCGCGAGTCATCGACGCCACGGAGTCGCCGAGCGCTGCGGTAAAGACGAAGGGCTCGGTGCCGCTCGACGGTGAGAAGCCGGCGTTGGGTTCACCGCTGATAGCCCAGTCGGCACCGAAGTCTCCGGTTAGAAACGCAGGCCAGCCAGGTGAGACCGTGACCTGGGCTCGCAACACGTCACCTTCGAGCAGATCGGCCGAACCAACGGGAGTCGTCGACCATTCGAACTGGCTAGGAGCGATGACGCCGGGCAGTGGAGCTACGCCGTTGTCGAGTCGAATCTCGAACGCTTCAACTGGGTCGGTGTCCAATGAGATCGGTACCAAGATCTCGACCTGGTCACCCACCGTGGTGGCCATGCCGGTCGCCAACGGCTGTTCCGTGGTGAGTGCGTCGTCGATGAGATCAGCGGGTTCTCCGAAGTCGCTGCGATCCGCACTAGCCGCAGGGTCGCTGGTGCGTCCGAAGATGGACCAGGTGAATTCGCGGCCGTCGACACCCGTCGGGTCCTCGACGACGAACGAGAGCTGACCATTGGTGGCTTGCACAAACGTGGTGCCGTCGATCGCAATCGACGATCCTTCGGCCGGCCGCAGCACCAGTGGGGGCAGCTGCGATATGGGTGTTACGACAAACATGAAGCTATTGCCATCGTTGAGGTCGAACGTGAAGTCGCCCTCGTCGGCCACGTTGTCTTGCGCGACGATCGACACCGATTGGGTGGCTGCGTCAAGCGGTGCACCGTCGGCCCCAGCGAAGGTGACCGAACTTGATGTCTCCGTCACAAACTGATCCGCGTCGACGCCTTCGATCGTCCAATCAACATCGACCGAGTCGGCGAAGGGTGGCACGGCGGGCTTCAGGGTGACATCGAATGTGTAGGTGTCGCCCGCATCGATGGGAACCGGCTCATTCGGTTCCGGAACCGACGCCTCGTAGCTCGTGGGTTCGATCACCGACGACAAGGTGGCATCGCTACCCACCAGGCTGATCGTCAGCGCTTCGGCGGGGTCCAGGTCAACCGTGGGCACAACTCGGACATTGACCGAGGTCTCGCCGGCGGGGATCGTGACCACCGATGGCGACGACACAAACCCAGGGTTCGCGTCATCAACCGCCAGGACGACGAGTTCGTCGCCGGAAACGAGATCGGCTTCATCAGCGGGGCCATACCCAGCGAAGCTGTTGCCCGCAAACTGCCATTCGACTTGCAGGCCGCCAGCCGGGGCGGGCGTCGGACTCGTAATCACAAATTCCGAATACACCGCAGCTTCCGCGTTCGTGGGAACACCAACCGGCGACTGGATGTGCAGAACGGTCTGCCCAGCCACGGTTGCTTGGGAGAAGCCTCCGAGCTCGGCCGATGGCGCCAGGGTGAGTTGCGGCGCAGTGACGTCGCCAAAACACGACCCGTCAGACTCTTCGTTGGCGCCCTCATCGATGAGCACATCGTCCGGGTCCTTGCAGTCCGCGGTGTTGCCCGCAAACTGGGTACCCGACACCTGCGTTTTCTGAGCTACTTCTAGGCCAAGGCTGTTCCCAGTCAGCAAGCTGTTCTCGATCGTATGCACCAACGTCGATGCCCCTTCGCCGATCGCAATACCAGTCCCGGTGGCATGGTCGACGACGGTGCTCGACACGATGTTCGCCGTGGTGTTGCCTTCGATCTGGATACCCGCGGCTTGAGCGAACTCGGTACACGACGATCCGTCGCCGAAGCGACCAACCACCGAGCTGATCACATTGAGCGTGGGCGTACTCGCTCCGGGTGTGGTCGAGACAATGTTGCCGCTGGTGTTGCACGCAATCGTCGACCCGTTGATCACCGCGCTCGCATCCAGCAATCGGACACCAATACCGTTGCCCCCCGAGTTGTTGGTGTTGGTGATCGTCACGTTGTTCAACGTGATCGTGGGTGGGTTTGCTGCGCCAGCAACACCGTCGGCGCGCACGCCGTAGTCCTCGCTGCGATCGATGACCACATTGGTCATGGTGACGTCACCGCTGTTACGGAACCAGGTTCCCCAGCGTGCCTTCGTGATCTGCATGTCGGTAATGACCGCAGTGGAACCTTCGGAGACCTCGAGCGCTCGATCGTTCTCGTCACAGAACGAGCCCACGCCGCGGAGCTGAACTCGTTCAGATTGCAAATCCACACCACCGGTCACGGTCAGGCCGGCGGAACCACCGTCGATGATCAGGTCATGCACATGCGCAACCAGGCCAGTCGACCCTGCAGCCGGCTGAAACAACAACACCCGCTGACAGGCGCTGACCTGCGTGAGTGTGGCCAGATCGCCTGGGTCACAGGATGTGAGCTCGACATTCTGCGAGATGGCCTGTTCAATCGAGACCGGGTACGTGCCGCCTGTAAGAAAGACCGCACGACCTTCGGCTAGTGCTGCACCGATGTCATCGCCGGGCGACAGCACACTCGCCCCGGCAGGTGGCACCGCGCAATCGATGCCGCTAGGTCCGGGGTTCGCAATGCAGGTGCCGTCGGCAGATCCAGCGTCAGGCACGTCACTCGTGATCAAGTCTTGGGTCACCTGGCAGTCACGCACGTTGCCAGAAAACGTTGGCTGACGAAGTTCGACGGGTTGGTCACTCGCCAGTCCAACGTCGTTGCCAGCGATCTTCACCCCGGTCAGCAGCTTCGCGCCGCTGGAGTTGACAAAGTCCACCCCGGTCGTCACATTCGCAATCGTGCCGCCGGACATGTCGATTGATGCTGCATTTACGCTTCGCAGCCCATAACTCTGTTCGGTGCCACACGCGCCACCATCTGATCGCTGACCGAGCGTGAGATTCACGGCCCTCACCGAATTTTCTTCGGGCTTGCTTGCCTGGAGGGGCACCACCCACAAGTTGGTTTCGCTACTACAAGCGATGGTCGAGTTCGTGATCTCCACCCTTCCGGTTTGCACAAAGACACCGGTTGTCGAGTCAAGCACCGTGAGCTCGTTGATCATTACGTTTGGGATCACGCCAGCCGGAAGTGCAAACCCCTGGATCCGCACACCGATCTGCGCTGAGCCGGTAATGGTTACCCGGTCGATCTCAAGGTCGCCACTTCCACTAGCCAGGACGCCCGTGACCATTCCCGAAATTTCAAGGTCCCGCAGAATCGCCGACGCATTCCCGGTCAGGAAGACACCAGCCCCCGCACCAGCAGCGTTGAGCCTGCTGTTCTCCAGCGTTAGATCCACGGCGTTCTGTGCAATAACACCACCGCCGTCGCCCTGAGTGAAGTCCACATGATGGACCCATGCGCTGAAACGTATGGATGGACCGATGGAGTTCTGAAACCGCAGAGTTTCCTGCGATGAGGCCGCTACGAGTATCGCTCGGTTGTTCGGATCACATGACGTGATCTCTATGTCGTTAACGAGCCCCACCGTCTCCGACAACTTGTATTCGCCCGGCTGAAGCGCATACCGACCAGGCTCATTCGGATCCACCAGCCGACCTCGCACAGCAACAGACTCGGGCGAAAGCACCGTGACGTCATCGTCCGGGTTGGCGCAATCGATGGGGGTGCCGATCTGAGCGTCGGCCGGCTCAACCAGGCCGGGGCCCGCCGTGACCAGGACACTGGCTATCAGTGTCATAACTACAACTGCCAGCAATCGCTGACGCAGTTGCCTGCATAATGCCCGCCGAGGCAACTGAGTTGTCTGCATGAATGGAACCCCACGTCCTACGTTTTGAATGCACCGCCACAAATCGCCGACCTCATCGAGGCCCTCGTACCGGTGCTGCATCTAGAGATACGGGAAAAGCTGGCATGTTTCAGCCCCAACGCCGTCTATGAGTAATCCCAGATAGGGCTATGAGTACCGGTAGGTAGACATCTACTCTTGGCGGCGATGTCAGGTGTCGTGGGCCGCGAACGGGTAACAGAGTTGGCCCGCGCCGCGCTCAAACGGTCAAATGGCGTGCTGTTCGTGGGCCCTGCTGGGATCGGGAAGTCGGCACTCGCTGATCAGCTCGGACAGGAACTGAGCGAGTCCGGCGCCTATGTCGAGTCGGTGCAGTGCTCAGAAATGACCGCAGCGGTGCCCTTCGCCCCGCTCATGCATGTGCTGCCACCCAAGCTCGCACCGGATCCCACCCAACTCACCCACGGACTGATCGACACCATTACTACTCGCGCCGGTGACAAGCCACTGGTCCTGATGGTCGATGACCTGCAACACAGCGATCCGGGAACCGCAGCCGTCATCTTCAACCTGCTCACGCACCATGGTGCCCAGGTGCTGGCGTCGACCCGACCGGCAGACACGATCGCCCCATCGGTCCAATCGTTATGGAAAGACGGCCACCTCGAACGGATCGATCTGGATCCACTCGATAGTCAAGCGGTCGCATTGCTGGCCGAGCGACTGACCGGCAAACCGCTTGGAGCCACGCTTCGCACCGAGCTCGTGCGCCTGGCCGACGGCAACCCGTTCTATGCACTAGCGCTCACTCGGGTCGGACTCGGGTCCGGAGCCATCCAAGATGACGGCGCCATCTGCGATCTCGCCCGACCACTGCCAGAGTCAGCCGAAGTCAACGACCTGGTGCGTTCCCAACTCACCACGCTCAGCGCCGCGGCGCTCGAACTCATCGAGATGATCGCTATCGGCGAGAACATGCCACTCGAGTTGTTTGGTGATCTCGAGGCGCAACAGATCATCAACGGACTTAGTGCCAGCGGACTGGTCGTCGTCGACAGGTCAACCGGCAGTCATGCCACCCGCTGCGCACATCCGCTGATCGGCGAGTACATCCGCAGCCATCTGCCCACCGGTCGAACCTCCAGAATCCACGAGACACTCGTGCAACGGATCGCGGCCTTGCCCGTAGCCACGCCACTCGACCTGTTGCGAGCTGCGTCGATTGCGCTGGAATCAGACATCGAGGTCGACCCGGAACTACTGCTCGATGCCGCGAGTGTTGCCATCAATGTTGTTGAACTGGAACTGGCGTTGCAGGCGGCGCTGCGAGCCGGTGCGATCGAAGAAACTGCCCAGAGTCACCTGCTTGCCGGCACTGCGTTGTGGATGACCGGTCGTCTCGATGAAGCCCATGAACATCTCGATCGCGTCGAAGGCTTCCCCATCAACGAAGCCCAACAGGCCCGCTTAGCAATCGCCCGCAGCAACATTGCCGTGTTCTTTGACCAGGACCCAGACCGCGGCGAACGAACCCTGCGCGATGCCTATGACCGACTCACCACCGATGAACTTCGCCTCGAGATAGGCGCCATGCTGATCTTTCCGCTCACCATGACCGGACGGGGCGAAGAGGCCATCGAACTTGGCTCCGAACTCGCCAAGCTGAAGACATCAGACCAGAGGCTCGAGATGAATGTCCTGGGCATGCTGGCCATGGTCAAGTTCATGGTCGCATCGTTCGACGGGCTCGCCGAAATTGTGGATCGAGCTGCTCAATGCAACTTCGATGGCGGCGCGACCTACCGGCTCTTTGACGCTCAGGTTGACATGGGCAATGCCGCTCGGCTCAAGGCTGCGAACCAGTTCGGCGATGCAGAGAACCATGTGCGTGCGATCAGCGATCTCTACATTGTTGATCCGGCATCGGGTGGCGGTAGTGCGGCCTGGTCAAGCATTCTCGTCACGCTGCAGTCACTCACCGGCGACATCACCGACGCGCTTGAACACACGGCGATTTCGGTCGAAGAGCAAACCGTGGCCGACGACCCGATGGGTATGAGTCCCATGTTGCATGCCGCCCGAGCAGCGGCCTTTGCCCAAGCCGGGCTCGTAACCAGGGCAGTAAGCGCACTGGCTCCCGTCACCGACGACTACGCCTCAAAACATCTGCGGGCGAATCTCTGGAAGGCCTGGGCCGATGCCTGGATCCTTGGTCAAGACGATGCGCGACGAGGCGCCGAACTAGCCGCAGAAAAAGGCATCTGGGGTACCAACAACGGCATGAACTTTTGGGCCTGGGATGTATTGCACACCGCAGTGCGGCTTGGTCATAGCGAACTCGTTGTCGACGCCTTGGTGGCCGAGTCGGAGCGAGCACCCGCACCCCTGATCAATCTCTATGCCCGCCATGCCACTGCCGCAGCCGAGGGTGACACGGCGGCTCTGCTCGCCGTCGCATCCGCGTTCGCCGATTGCGGGGCGTGGGCCTGCTGTGCCGAGACCTACGCGATGATCTCCCAGCTACAAGACGATCCCGCGGCGCAGGCCCAGGCACATGTGCGGGGAACCCTGGCGGCACGCCGGTGCACCGATGTACAAACTCCCTTGGTGCGCTTCCTCGACAACCCACTCAGCGATCATGAAACCGATGTGGCGCAGCGTGCCGCCCAGGGAGACACCAGCAAGGAGATCGCCGACGCTCGGTTCGTGTCGGCGCGAACGATCGACAACCAACTCCGATCGGTCTACAAGAAGCTGGGCCTGTCGGGCCGAGCTGAGCTCGCATCCATCTTCTAACCCTTCGACTAGTCGATCAGTGGTGGCTCGTCGCTTGTCCGCGTGAGCGCGTCGCGCTGGGCATCGGACAGTGGGCGAGCGGTGCGGATACGCACGCTGAAGGCGCCGCTATCCTCGTCGATCGAATCGATGACCAGACCGTCGCGGCTGCCATCGAAGCCTTGGGTTTTGCTGTAGCGAGACCGCACCGCTGCTTCCACATGAGCCTTTGATTTCACTGCTTGAACCTGATCGGTGGGCTCGAACTCAACAACCGTTGTGGAACCACGTTGCGACAGGTTTGCCACCGTGGTCATTTCGCGATTCGGGATATGGAATGTGGCAGTGCCATCTTCGAGGCGAGTTGCAAAGGCACCCAAGTGCGCGACCGTGAGCGTGAGTTCGTCGTCGCCGATCGTCATGCGAAGCTTGTCGCCCTCGCCGAAGCGGTCTTCAAGCAAGATGTGCAGCCCGGTCAGGAAGTCGTTCACGCTGTGCTGACCGCCCACGGCCATGCCGACGCCAAGAAACCCGGCGGCACTAATGGCAAAGACAGGATCAATCTCGGCTCGTTCAAGCATGACTAGCAACGCAATAATCCACAACACTGCGCTGAGCACCCGGGAGAGGCCCGCGGCGGTAGCGGCAATACGTTGGCGGCGGCGAAGTTCTGCCTGCTCAACCGTTTCGCCAAACACCCGAGGTGTGCGTACTCGCCATCGGCCGTTGCCCCCAACACTTCGCCGGGCAACCCATGTCAGGATGGAACGGGCCGCCGGCCGGATGAGTCGGCTCGCCACCAGCGTCACCAGGATGACGGCGCTGATCACGATGAGATCGGTATTGGTGACTGCCCGTTCCCCAGCTTCCACCTGTAGCAACATCAACATCGCCTCAGTATTGCGCCATTTGCCGCCTGGCGTGGTCAAGACCATGTGCGCCCACAGCGCGCATGTGCGATAGTCACGGGGTGGAGAACCTCGACGCTGAAGACCTGCAACCGCTCGCCAAGCAAGAACTTAGTGAACCGGTCAACAAGGCACTCATCGCTCGGCTTGTTATCGCCGCGGTGATTGTCGCCGTCTTCGTGATCTTCGCTGTCCAGAACACCGAAAGCGTCACCATCGAATTTCTGTCCTGGAGCTTCCAGCTCAGCCAGTTCTTGATGATGGTGCTGTCTGCGGTTGCCGGCGTGGCGATCTGGGAACTCGCGGGTGTGTATTCGAAGCGCGCCAAGAAGAAGCGCTCGTAATACGCGTGCCCGTGTCACACGCCACGTTCAGATAAGAACGGTTCGGCCCGCAACCCAAGCATCAACGTGATGGATCATGAACACCGCGACAACGGTGTTGTCGCTCTTCGACGAAGGATCCACGTATGGCTCGCTACACCACCACGATCGCCTCACCCTGGTCTGCCCAAGAAGCGTTCGACTACATGGCCGATCTGCGCAACTTCGAAGACTGGGACCCGGGCGTCAAGGCATCGAAACTCACCACCGGTACAGAGCCGGGTGTGGGCGCCGAATACAAGGTCACCGTTGCCCTGACCAACCTGACCTACGTGACCAAGGAATACGACGCACCCACACGGACGGTCGCAGAAGCTAAGACCGCAACCCTGCGCAGCTACGACATCATCGAAGTCACCGAGACTGAAGACGGATGTGAAGTGTTCTACGACGCCCGCCTGACGCTCAACGGAGTGTTCGGCCTGTTCGGTCTCGCCGATCCGGTACTCGGTCTGGCGTTCGGCCGCATTGGCGACAAGGCCGCGGCAGGCATGGCCAAAGCACTCGATGGAAAGAAGATCCGATGATCCGCCTCCCCTCACCCGCGGATCTGGCAGACGCGCTGCTTGAATGCTCTATCGTCGGCAGCTTTACCAAGGTCGGCTACGACGTTCGCAGTCGACTCAGCGATTGGGCCGACACACCAAACCTGGTCGGCCAGACTGCTGTTGTCACGGGTGGCACCACCGGTATAGGACGGGCAACCGCTGCGGGTCTTATAG
>JAULCF010850123.1:0-18864 GCA_032361265.1 Devaleraea mollis | reverse complement strand
TCAAGCACAATATACCAAAATATGTCTTCTAGTCTTAAAGAGATCCTTAAAATACTATACTATAAGGATCCCTTTATGACTATAAGACAGCGCCAGTTTTACATAGCATGACAGTCAACTCACCTTTGGCATTTCATGAAGAATAGACTGCAACCGGTTTCTATTTCACAGCTGTTTTGGCCGAGTTCGGTCCGGTACTAGGCGGAGTAGGTCCGATACTAGGCGGAGTAGGTCCGATACTAGGCGTAATAGGTCCGATACTAGGCGGAATAGGTACGGTACCAGAGTAGGAACCTACTCCGGAATAGACGGAGTAGGGTGGAATAGCTTATGTACACAAAGTGTATGTTGCCTACTCCTATTCCATAATACCAAACTCTCGCCTATTTCTCTCCTACTCGAGTATAAGAGAAATCAAAATTAGCCAACTCCGCTCCGTCAACCTATTCCGTACCCTGCCTATTACCAATCTCTGGTTAGCACGCCCAAGCGTTTTGCTTACAGTGATGTCATCAATGACAAGAAACTGCTAGCATCGGCTCACACGAGCCGTGCGTCACTCACCGTGATTGCGCAAATTGACCGAGTTTTACGCGGTCTCATAACTTTCTCATAGGCAGTGCTATGTGCGCCGTATTCAACCACCAAACAATAAAGTCGGGTGAGTACATTTCGTGTCCACCTCGGGACTCAGGAGGATATGGTTACCGACGTCAACAGTAACGCATCTCTCTCTTGTGCGCACCAACTCCCTCGCCGTGACTCAGTGCTTATACCACACACACATACTCGCCGAAAACGCTCGCGCTCTCACTTCTCGGTGTCCAGCAGACGCCATTTTGACAAAAAATCAAGCGCTGACGCTAGGCTTGTGTCTCGGAAAATTTCGAAGGGATAGTGATCATGGAAGGAAAAAGCTCAAAACTTGACTCAGTATTTCCGCCTTAGAAGTCAAACGGTCTCGAGTCTAAGTAGCTAAATTATATAACGGAGGTTGGTCTCCTACAGTCTCAACATACATTGGCAAGGTCATTCTGCGCTACGCAATGCGACAGGGTATGACGGCTGGTGCTGCCAAGTAGTACTGAAGGCGTCGCTTCTCCATGACTCGCTATCTCTCTGCAGAAGCGGATGCCTAACCCAGGCTTCCGTACGCTTGCCTCTTTGGACCGTTAGCGTCCTACTTACCTATTTCTTTAGCATATTATTTCGCCACATGAGGCTTCGATGTGTAAACAAACGATAAGCTAAAGTATGTAACACCAAGCATGTCGGCTGTCCGATAGGGGATGAACTTCGCTCTATCGGACAGCCGGTACCGTCACCGGTACCAGTCAGTTTGTGCCACTTTCGAGAAACTACTACAGTAGTTTTAGGAGCTCCTGGATTTCCTCAAAGTCGATAGTATCGCTCCGGGAATCCTCAAATGCGATAGTATCGCCTTTGAGGAATTCCCGGAGCTACTTGTCGGAACTCGTTTTTAGTGAGCGATGAATGGAGAGCCGCGCGAGGCAATCGACCACTCCCTGATCCGGGAAAGGAGCAGGGGTGCGACAGGAGCGGTGTGTGAATTCATAGGAACTTTAGGAAACTGCCATCTAATCTCGTTAGGAATCTCGAAGAAAGTACGAAATTGAAGGTGCTGCGCAGAGACTCTTCTTTTTGGTTCTGCTTATGGCGTCTCCCCTCACTTTTGGATCTCAGCTCTTTGATTTTCAACTAATGTTGATGTCAACATATCAACAGGTACTTGAAGCATAACTGACAAACCATGGTACGTTAAGCTTGACCCGCTATCCTAGTGAGGTTTGAGACCTTCGCAGATCTCTTGGACTACTAGTCAGCTTGTAAAAATGCTCGAGCTTTGCGACATAATCCCATTCTTTCAGTTGCTAATTCTTCAAATCCTTCTCTTATTTCCTTTCAACCAGAGTGTGAAGATATATGTATTTGACCAAGCACATTTTTAAATATTTCTGTTAACTAGTTTCATGTATTATGAAAAGTTTCTTTACTCTCGCGGACATGTTGCTCCGCCCATCACAGGGCCCAGAGAGCTTAAACTAATATAGCCGCAGTGACTTCCCCTCAGAGAAACAACTAAACCTCATGAGTCAGCTTCTATACTAATTCAGCGACCACTCTGATCGCACTTACCACTACTTTGGGCAGGTCCAGCGCAGGACCCCACAGATGGGCGAGCTACCACCTCAGCGATAACCCGCACTCAACTCACAACCGAAAATCACCTAAATCAAACTGAATTATCACCAACTCCACCTAACCAACTACTACCAATACTCCACCTCTCTCAAAACTCACCTTCAGCAGGGCTATCAGTCGACATATAGTCCGTGCCACTCACTTGATCTGAGTCGGCAGAAAACAGAAACGCCCTCTCGCCAAACTTCGCATCGAACTCTCCGACAAACTCGCGTAGGGAAAAGCACTGAGTTATTCTCCGTAGACATCTGCACGGGAACATCGTATGGGAGCACGTCTGGATTGTTCGTACAATATGTGCCCGTGCGCTGAAGGACGTCCGGCTTAACATACGTGATAAAGTCATCCTCTAACTCGAAATCAATTGGCCAGAGCTTTCTGTCGTTTCACCACGAAAAGAGAAGCAGAACATGACGATCCACATCGCTTTCATCTTCTTCACGCTGAGATTTTCATCACCTTTGTCGTAGCGCAGTACCGCCATTGTATGACTAGCGGATATGTCGGATCGGCCCCCTTGCTCTTTCACCGGAATCTCCGAATAAAGTCTCACCGCAGCATTCAGAGCGTCGGTAAGTATGGATGACTGATTAAGTGATGGGGGTTTCGGTTCCATCTTCTCATGAATACAGAAACGCCGGACTGTTGACAGATACCCCATAAAATTACCAGAACGGACTTTCCCCTCCCAGGACTCGTACCAGACAAAATAAACGAGATAAATCTCACCTGGTGGCATGCCCAGACCCTCCTGCAGAGCGAACGTCTCAAAATTCTTGAGCTGAGAGTCTTTATTCGTCGCCGTCGAATTCAGCCGGACAAACTTCTTGATAAACGAAAGCGCACAATTTGCAGCTGGGGAGCCACCGATATGCTGCACCGAAGTCCCACCATTAAATATCACCAGCGAAGCCACTGTCTCTTTCTCCAAGAACGCCTGCCGTTCAGCAACAGACACAAGTACCCGCTCCCCACTCACCCTCTGCGGACCAGCAACCGCCTTAGTTACCGTAAATAGAGCACCACCTCCACCACTCTGAGCTTCCACTTTTCCTAAATATCCCGCCTGCCCGTCCACACTGCCCTCCCTCGGTCCGCCGTCCATACCCACAACCTCGTTTACAACGCCATCACCTGCGACATCCAAGGCAATCCCTCTCAATCCGGTACCATAAGAACCCTCGTGCCTTCTCCTTTCGCATCCTCATCACCGTCGTCGATATCAGGTCCAACGGAGGGCAGAACAGCCTCGATCTATCCGGTCCCCATTCTTAGTCCAGCGCCGCCAAGGTCACCTTCCGCACGCTACCGGATGAAATCCCAGAGGCCGATAGGCTCAGGCGTCGTCGGTGGACATGCTGACTTGCGCGTACGATGAGAGAACAGCGCGTCGCACCTGCGAACGTACCTTCAGGTCGCCGGAATCCCATGACCGACTTTCCCGATCGGCAAAGAAGTTGGCAGTCTGCCACGTGTACGATTGTGAATTGAAAATCTTGGAGCAAACTTTGTCTTACAGAAAATGAGCTCGCGGTCACCGGCGCTGATGCAAGAGTTGAGTTTTTTATTAAGTTTTTTTTAATAATGAAGTGCTGCGCGGGGACTCAATAGACGGGCGGACGACGCGAAAGCAAGCAACCAAACGCCGTAACTTGAACACTAATTGCCCAAGTGGGGCAAAAGTACCGAAACCTGGGTTGCTCGCTAGGATATGCGCTTTTTAAAACTAAGTGTAAACCGTCACAAAATGCACTGGATCACAAAGACCCTTGATCACGAAGACACTACGAATGACCGAATCAAGAAGTATCGCGACTATCATAACTACATACGTATAGTATATAAGTGAGAAACATCCTTCAGTGCTTACGTTCAAGAGCTTGGTAAAGCTAAAAGTGTCCTTGTCTAACAATCTTCGTCCGTCTTCTTAAATCGACTCGGAAGATGCATACCGAGACTCATGTAGAAAATAATTTATTTCTCGATTCGCGAGATACATCATACGAAACGTAAAAAACAAGGAAAATAGATTATAGTCTACGAAATCAAATGCACATTAAGAACAACAAAATGTTGTACACACAAAATTATTTAGATGTCTAGTCTGGATAAGAGAAGGAAATCTTGAATCACAATCGATTACAAGCTCTAAAGCTTATCCTACTCGGCTACCTAGCAGCAGTTTCTTATCTCGTTCTGGATTCTAGTTGTGGAAAAGATCTTCTGAGGCAATTCCTCGGCTGCATATCATCAGCATCATCATAATCATCACCATCATCACCATCATCACCATCATCACCATCATCGTCGCTGTGGATTAGGGTCAGTAACAAGCAGTTAACGGGGTGACTGTTAACTGATATTAGATTACTGTAAGCCCCGCACACTGCTTGTGATTGCGCATATGAATAACCCGCATTGTTTTTGTTTCGTCTTGCGGTGGCTTTTGCGTAACCTTTAATTGGATTGGTTTGTAAATTTGCATGGTTTTGCGGTTTGTTTCCTGATTGTTATTTATATATCTGATTACAAAATCTCCGTCGCCGGCCCGCCAATCTTTACGTAACAAAATCCGCTGCCTTGTTTTGGCTCCGACCGTCCTGCCACCACTTCTCACACTAACATATTTCATAACTTCAGTCAATACATGAAAAACGCTTACTAATTGCTGGGTTTATCATACTTTATCTCAGCTGGATATAAGTTCCATGCATACAGAGTGCACTCTGTACGCCGATTTACTGTATAAGGACGGGTAACCCCGCGCAAAACAGATCAATTATAACCCGCCCTGTTCCATTTTGCCCCGAAACGTGACCGTAACCGCCCCGTTTATGTTATGTGTCCATCTGTGCTAGACCGTCAATCTCCCGATTCATCCTAAATCTGTAACCGCAACCAAATTGCCTCTGCAAAAACGTGGCTATTACGCTCTGCGACGTGCTTGAAATAACTCTTTTTCGTTGGCCCGTTCCGTCAAAAGCAACTTAGTTTCACAGTCACCTTGCAATATAAACAAGTTTAACTGCTTTTTCCTACCTCTACTGTGGAGGGTGTCATCAATAAATGAATTGCCCTCCGATTCAGTTTCAGAATTGAGAACGGCATCGCATCCAGAAACAGTATTAAATACTGTTTCTGGATGTGATGCTGTCAAATTCTGCGCTTTTTTAGCCCGAAGAAATTGCTGTTGGAATCACTATTTCTGGAATTGTCGTCTTTCTTAAGTTTAATCATGACCTCTCCATAGCTTCCTGTAGGTTCACATTAACTTCAAACGGCACGCGGACTGGCTCTTTGGCAATCTCAAACTCATCAAAAATGGTTGTTTTTGTAACCGACTCGCTCTCTCCAATATTGACTTGATCACTGTGCCCTTTCACGGAATTCATATCCGGGATAGCCAAAGACGTTGTCATGTCGGCCTCAGAAAGCTCTACCATGTAAACCGTAGCTAATTTATACTCATATTCGTACTCTTTGTTACCGGCTTTGCTTTCTTTTTCTTTTTCTTCCAGAACAGTACTGATTGCCAAAACATTATCTTCTAGATCAGACTTTTCTGCCTCTATGTCTGCAATGATTTTTGGCAGGTTGATATTTTGTCATTATGATTTCTGAATGCAGTCCTATCCTTTTATATCTTCCTAGAAGCATCGTAAAGACACTTCTTTGCATTTTTCAAAACTCGTTAGCCATCTCCATCGTACGTTTCGACCCGGTAAACTTTTGCAAAAAAATATCTTTAGAACATTTTGCAGACTTTAACTCGGATCGAGCATTTCGCAGCTCATTTGCCGCTTTTTCCTTATTTTCAAGTACTTTTTCAATGACTTCTGACTGCAGAGCAACCTTGGAATCTTCACTCTTCTTCATCTGTGGCGGAGGATTTTAGAAATGAGATTTTTGGTTGCAACTCAACTTTTTGATTTAGGCATTGGATAGTGTGCGCTGGGTCCTAAGCTTTCGATTGAGCTATAAAACGTCCCATATTTCTATGTGGTTCTCGAGATTTCTTACGTTAATCCGTTTTTTAGAATCCGTGGTAGTTTTGAGGTTTTTCCCATTGATATGTTTTGGAGAGGAACTTTATTACCGTAGATCGGCTGAGATCAGTGTCAGCCCATTGCTTGTCATCCTGATCGTCCGATGAGGTCAGTTTTTTCCTGCCATGAAGTGGCAGTCAACAACTGGCTCGAGCCTACAGCTCCTGGGCGAGCTAACTAGTCGGTGGTAGTTTTAGAGCAAAAAAATGAAATGGCTGTATCTTTTTTTCAAATCTGGGAAAATAATCTCATTTCTAAAATCCTCCGCCACATCTGTTCCCCACGTGGCAGGGCATGCTTTACAACACTGTCATTGCTTGTTGATGTTTTGTCGGTCATGGCACTGGTACGACTTGAAGTCGTTTCCTTATAAAGCGGTACTGGAGAAGAGACTTCTGCTCGCATACACTGCCAGTGTATGCAACAGTGTTGGACGAGTATGTGGTGCCGATCCTCTGAGTTAATCAATTTACTGAAAAACTTATATTACTACAGAGCGTCTCATTGTCTTTGCAGAAACCGAAAGTGTGCCAAAATTTGAAAGATCAATCCGTTGCTATATGTTATGGAAAAACGTTTGCATCAATACAGGAAGTTGTTGTATAGTCCAATATGGAATTGCATCTGGTTGCTTGAGCAATTCAACGATTTGACATCAAAAGTGTTCTTTCAAGTAAACCTAGAGAATCAGTTTTCCGAAAAGTACTTTAGAGCGACCCAAACGGTGCGACCAAATACCAAATATAATAACAAAGCTGACACATGGTCGATCGCTAGTGTCCCAGAGAAACGCTTCTGTCCTGACTTTATTTGGCGATTTCACATGTTAAATTTTGGTGTAGCGATTACCCCAGC
This sequence comes from Devaleraea mollis, assembly GCA_032361265.1. NCBI lineage: Eukaryota > Rhodophyta > Florideophyceae > Palmariales > Palmariaceae > Devaleraea > Devaleraea mollis. The sequence continues at coordinate 11,740 of JAULCF010850123.1, read as the reverse complement.
GGTTCATATCAAATACCAAATATCGAATAACAAACCGCCTCAATCTGCATTTTACTGATCATTGTATGCGCGCACACAATTCTCCGGTCGATTGCCTTGTGAAATTTTGAGTACGACACGGCAGCCTGATATGAATCCACCGCCCATCCCTTGTCATATCGCCACGCGCAATCCGGGCGCGTCGAGTCGTCACGACCATGGCCGACTCCTTAGTGATTCTCCCTCACGCTAAAACGGTTTTAGTTGAGGACTACCCGCTAAGATGACAGTCGTGGGCGGTCAATCATGATTAAAACGCCGTTCACCAGTCTCTTTATTGGGTTACCCAAAATAACAGCGCTTCGGTCATGACTTGAGCGCCGTGTACCCGTCTCCTTGGCGGACCGCGCTCACACTACAAAGTATATACGATGACCCAGAGTCGCCGCGGCGTCATATACACTACAAAGAGTGAGCGCGACCCGCCAAGGCGACGTGCGCACAGTCACGGCGAAGCGCACACGAAGCGTGCGAGACTAATTACTCGCAAGAGTCAAGATGCTGGACAATGGGGCGGTCACACAGAAATTCGCTTGCGAATTGAGCACCAAAAAAAACGAAGACTCGCGTACTTCAAATTATAATTTCATCTATATCTGATTTCGCTGGCCAAAACACCCCTGACACGCGCGCCACATCATAACCGCAGCTCTTATTGGTCTCATTATCACCCACCGAAGTGAAGTAGAGGTCATAAAACGCGTCTGAAAAATTTGGTCGTGGAGCAAACGCTCGTCCAAATTCCGAAAACTTTGGTCGAGGGTTTGTTACTTGGTATGGCTCGAGCTCGATCGAGCATAAGCTTCCACCGCAAAAATATTCTTTTTGATATTTGGTCTACTGTTGGGTTTGCCTTTTTGTAAATCTTTAGCGAATACTGTTGCCATACGCTTTTTCTTGATATTTGGTATTTTTTACCCACCGTTGGGGTAGCTCTTACATACTTTAAGTATGTCAAAAACTTCTCGAAAAAGTAAAACTCTAGGAGTCCTTTCTGGGTTCGATAAAAGATGCAAATATGAGCAAAAGCAGCCAATGCTCATGTGGAGTAGCAACAATGCAATCAATATTATAATATACGTGTACGCCAGACCAAAAAAAACGGGTTTTAATTTCGAATTATTTCACGAAAGAATCTAGCTCTTCGTAGCTGAAGAGCCGGTTACCCTTAGACAGAAAAATATAAATGATAAAACTGTTCACAAGGTCAGCGCGACGGCGAAGGGGCGACGTTACCTGGGCGCACGTATCTAGCCCAACGTCTACATGCCAACTCGGGCACGCGCTGTAATAGCTTTTTATACCTGGTTCATCCTGGCAACGGTTGATGAAGGGGCTATCATGGGCAGTCAAAACATTGCTGCAGCCCGCCTGTTGCGATACTCAGAGACGCAATGGTAGAAATTGAAGAGCATGGTTCCTCTTCGTTCGAATAGATCCAGGCACCTCATTGGGCTTTTTCCTTGTACGCTTTCGCTGGTGTCGGTCTGTACTCTATCGCACGAATTCCAATAATTCGCCAAAATCGCTATTCGGATATTTTGGTACTTTGCATCAGCCTCAACGGTGGTGAGCAAACAAGGCTTGCGTTTCTTCTTTAACAGATATATGTCAGGTTCGTACACCGAGCCGTCTTGACCAACGTCAAATTCGAACGTTGTGCAGTCTCCTTTGAAGTAGTTACCCAAAAGCAGAGCTCCTTGGCCGTCTATTTCATTGGCAGCATGGAGCTCAATATTCTATCTCCTGTATCGTACTTTTAATCACCATTTAGCACGGCTTTTCTAAACGTGCTCCTTTCAATCCTATAGCTGAATAATCCACCTGCCGAGTGGGCGATATCAGGAATCGTGACTGCAATCCTGCTCGCTTTTCCATTCATTGCAGAACCGAATAGGTCCTCAGGCTCAAAAAAGGCTTCACGGTCGACGGCAACATCGAATTCGGCCGACATGTCAACTCTTCTGGTGCGATACTGAGACATCGCTTACTGAAAAAATGACGAATCGTTTTCGTTTGCAAACTTTTTCGAGATTTGAAAGGTTGACTGCGCCAGCCACATTAATGTACCCTGATTTTTCTCTGCAAAAGGTACGAAGACCTCGAACTGATTTGAGCTTCCACTTTCATGCCAGATCGATACTTCGGAAAAGAATTCTGAAGAAATAATGAATTGTATTGAAAAAAACAGGAAGGAAAAGAATTATCTAAACAGTGCCAAAAACAAAATCACAAAAACAAGCGTAAACAATTTTAGTGTCGATCCTCGAGGATAACGACGGTCGTCGTTTTGCTAAAACTGAAAGACTGCAGCGATACGCATAACTGTCGATTATCAGTACGTAATTGGTTCTTAGCGCACCCGGGTCCACGCCGATAAATGTGAATCCGCCTGGACGCCAAATTGGAAGAAGGAGACATTTTGTCAACGCACATCGATGTTTTTGCACAGCCTGTGAATTATAAAACTCAGAATAACAGAAATTCAAGACCATTTGCTGAGGAAGAGCGATAATACAGCTTTTTATATACATTATTTATGAGCTTCAAAGTCGATTTGATGCTTCATATCATTTGGGAAGAAGCTGAGTTTGATTAGTTATTTTATTTGTTTAAAACATGACGGCGGCGAGATAGATAGCTAGAGCTCCACGCTTGACTCGGCGTTCGCTTTGATTAAATAGGAAAACTTCCGCCTCTCTACCATGGAAGATATGGAGCCTTCGGCCCCTCCAGCACTCTCGCATCCACCACTTACACTGCTTCCTCCACCGCCCCGTTCTCCATCGGTACCGCCGCCATGTCCTCCGCCCAAGGGCCGAAAGACTGTCTGGAAGGATGTTGCCATTGGCTGGCAGAATCCAAGAAAAAGGCGTAGGACGGACTGGTTTTTTTGCCAGTCAGAAGAAAAGGCGAAAGTGAAGACTAGTGGCACTGTTGGCATTCGCGGCAGAAGGCCTCTTTCGGCGCCCATGTTCCTGGTAGTGATGCTTCTGACGCCGGCAGCAGCGTCGCTGCTGCATGGTACGCCGCGCCGTTGTTCGGTTCAGTCATGGAGTGTTGAGCGAGAAGTGACTGCCGTCTTCTGCTTGTGAAGAGCACCGCCTTTTCTCCGTCCTAGATTAAGCGCGTCCGACGCGGGCGAGTTTCCCCGCCTGAGATGGATGGAAATGGGTTGATGGCGTAGTCTGAGTCGTATGTGTTTCATCAAGATGCTGAGGGATGTTTTATGTGCCTTCGGTTTCGCCATGGAAACGCAAACACGGCGGCCGGCCCAGGTGAGAGGAAGAGTGCGTTTTCGCTGTTCTCTATTTTTCAAGAACGCTTGGAAAGAACTTAATTCGCCGTTATTGCTTAACTGCCGTGAATATAAATGTAGGCTCTTTCTGCAGAGCAGCATCTCACTATTCTTAGTCTCTTCGTTATATATTTCGGGTAGATGACGTAATGCACATTAAATTCAGTCTTTCTTTTTCGATAAACCATGGTATCATCCGACACTCCAGTAGGGAATGCCATTTGTTTACTTTTCTTTGTGTGCAAACTAACGCTCAGACAACACTCAATAAAAAGACTTACTGAGTTTGAGCGAATAGAACAGTTTTTTATCGATTTCTATCTAAATATTTCTGGTAAAAGGGCCGCAGTTTATCACTAATATCCGCGATAGGCACATGTTTTGTAGTACAGGTCAAGATTGACGCATATAACTAGATATTTGGAAGAATGTAACGCATCAAAAGTCTCAATCGAGGCGGGCGAAACATTTGAAAACTTATCATCGACAGCAGGCGTCGGAATGATCTCATCTTTCCAATTTCTATTCAAGTCGCAGTAAGACTCCCACTTTAAAAGCGGTGGATAATACTTCAAGTAGCTCAGGAAAAAGTGCTAGATGAGCGCCTCGCGTCACTCTATATAAAGCAACGGAAAGCTTTTGGAACGTCATCTGACCCAACTAAGGTCGACTCAAGTTGTTGAGTACCAGAATTATTCTATTCAATGTAGACCCTTTCAAATTATTAAAGTCGTAGCGTAATACGGATAAACATCGTGATCAAGCACAGAAGATTTTGTGGTACTCTCCGAGCGAGACGCCACCCTTTTCAAGTAAGCCTTGAAGTTCTTGCCATTGTCGGCTTTTTCAACTACAGAAAATGTTTCCGGTGTAGCAGATACGGACTCCCCCTTCAGAGGTTCGACGACTACATTGAGATACTTAGGCTGCTCAAGGACGAAGATTCCATCTTCGTCTGAAGCCATGCATAAAGCTGGCAGGGCAAAACCAGAGCTAGAATAATACGTAAACGAATGCGCCTTGACCCTCCTTTCATTAGTCACAGCCCAAGCATTATCACCTTTCCTACTTCCGAACATCATTTTCATGTCCTGGATCCATGACGCAAAGAGCTCTTCTGCACCTTGATTCACTAAAACTTCCGATAGCGCAGAAGAGTACGAATTAAGATCTCTTATTGACAAGTACCACTTAAAGATAGGTAAATTGTTCCCCTTAGCATATCGTAAGATCGCTCGATTATTGAAAAATTGACGCTCTTGGCTTTATGGTACGGCATAAATAGCATCTTCAAACGGCGGATCATCTTCGACCAATTGTGAAGTAATTTGGGCCAAGATGCGATAATATTTGGCGTTATTGGTGGCGCATTCTTACTCAAGTCAAATCTTTCCAGCAGAGAGAAGTGATTTGGATCTTTAATTGCTCTCGTTTTTTGTGTGAGGACAGTGCGCTCGAACGTTTTAAAAGTTATAGCGGCCTGTGATCTCATGTTTTGATCTTTTGACGGAGAAAAGCCTGGTAAACCGAAGGGAACTGTGATCATCGATTCTTTATACAGAGCGTCAGCCAGATATTCTCCTATAGTCGGTGGCATTTGCGTAAATTCACCAAGAAGAAAAACATTAAAGCCACCGAAAGGCAAAGCATTGCCGAAAGATATTTGTAAGACGCTGCCCAAAGCTACGAAAAGCGAGAGTGCAGTAGTAGATGCTTCACCGACAACGATCAAATTGGTGCCATCTAAATAGAGAATACCAAGCGATGAGTCTTTCAATTTCTGTTTCTTGAAATGTCTAGAACTTTCAAAGTATCTGGGCTTGCGGACAGAAGACCATGAATTGAAGTCCTAGGGAAGTTCACTTCGAGCTGATAAACAGCGGCCCAATGAAAGCAGTAGCTATAGATTTCATGCCTTTGGCTTGCAGAATTCGAATAATAGCAGAAATCGTAGTAGTTTTGCCTGTCCCAGGGCCGCCAGTAACTAGAGTAAGGCGTTGGCGACCTTCAGTGACAACTTCATAACTTCGCTGTAATCACCTTTTTGCCTCTATATGATTCAAGTTTCTACTATAACTGTCTTCATCTGACCCATCAATTTCATTTCCAGTTGCATTTGATTCCGAATGATCGTTTTTTTGAGGCTGCAGGCTATAAACTAATTCCATAGAGCACTGTTCTGCCCAGTCGCCAAGTTTTGGAAGACCACTTACAGTAGCACTTGAAGAAACAGAATTGCCATTTCCCAGGCTTTCGTATGCTATATTTACAGTACTTCCAAAAAACTGCACCATCGCGCTTGCCAAATTCGCTATCCAAGTTTGCACGATGTCCCGAAAGTACAGAACTATTTCCTAAAGCTGCTTGCTACATATCTGCAATCAGAGCTCTGGCAGCAGATGCTGAGCTTTTCTCGGCTTCGGACATCGGGCTAGAGCCATTGGAACCAACTCCTATCCATGGCTTGTCTTCCGGATCCATCTCATCCTTGTTAATCTCCCAAGAAATTACGGTATCATTAGAAGAATTTCTCAGCACAACCTCGCTCCCAGTAAAACCTGCTGCTCAACCCCTACATTCCCCCACCGGCTATACCCTCTTTGTTTTGGAGCAAATCATTTTCTCCGGGCGCAAAGGTAGAAAATTGTTTTGCCATCGCCTCAATTGATACAGGCATTCCTATTGGGGCATCAGTGCTAGCTAGCCCATCAGTTTCTCCCTCTGCCTTTTCGCTTGTGGGAGCATCATCGCTATCACCGTGATTAGTGACTATCATCTCCATCATCCTGAGAATTAATTCCATATTCTACTCTACAATCATTCATGGAACCACCAATGCTTAAGTTTTTCAAATCATGGCTTGCGCTCCAAGCAAAGCAAAACTCAAAACTGCCAGTAGTGTAAGATTGTGGTTTTCCAAGTACTGCAGCGGCGCACTGCTCGATCGAGTACTCTTGCAGACCTGTTAGAGTTGACCAATTTAGCTAAAAAAAGATACCATGTCTACTATCTTCCTCAGTGTCTTCGGTGACGCTTTTATGTCGCAAGCTAGCTTTTCGATCAGCCTTAGCAAGGGCATTCATTCGACGAGATTTGCAGGAGTTTTGATCAGGTACTTTTTAAGATAGTATAAAGCTGATCGAGAATCCTCACCACCGCCCAGCCAAGCAGTATTTGTGTTGCTTTGGAGCTCGGCAGCCATAATAGGATTTGTCTCTACCATTAGGCCATACTCAGATAGGGGCAGTTTGTTAGTGATACAAAGTACTCTTTTGTCTACTGCAGGAGAGGCGAATCTGGTTCCGGTAGAAAAGAAGGACCTGGTCGTAAATTTTCTGCCGATGCAGCCAGATAAACTTCTTCTTCCTGTTCAAACCTGGGAGAGAATGTTCTCCCGAAGTTTTTAGGAACGTTGCTGGTTTTGATTGGAATTTGCTTGTAAGTATCCAATATTCGGTTGAGCAAGGCTGAGGTCTATCCATGGCACATTTTGTTGCGCCTGTGCAAAATGTTCTGCTCCGACATTTGTTCTTGTGCTCTGTTTCTCACCAATTACTCTCTTTCCAGTCTCTTTGATCCCAGGAAGAGTTTCGGCACATTCCGGAACAGGAGAAGGATCAGGACGATCCTCTTCTCCTCGAGTTTGAATATAAGCGAGCTCTTCAGCGGTGAAAGATGAAGTTACCAAAGCGTCGAAATACGCGGACAATTTCGCACACTTGTCGTCGCTATCTACAAACCGAGTATACAAAACAGGCCCATATATACACCAAAGTAAAATAAGCAAGTGCAAACTTCCACTCTGTTGAGCTTCCGTGACGGCATGACCTGCTCTAACTTATCCAAAATTACCAGCAGGTAGATCACCTGGTACTTTGTCAATTCGTCGGTGTGTTTATATATCTATCCCGAAGAGTTTCGATAGAACTGCTATGGATATAGTATCATACTCCTCAGCACAAGTTGATGGGGAGCTCTTTGCCGCTCAAAATCTTGAAGCTGAGTTTGAAGATCTCCATACTTCTCCCATCGTAGTTTTTCCATTCAACTGCCTAGTACCCATAGCAATAATTAGAGGAGATGAATACGATTCTTTTGACCAAGTTAAAAAGCAAGATGGTACCGTATCGATGAGCGTTGGAAAACATCTTGTGCATCTCTGCCTCTCAGTTGGGGGACCATGGAAACTTAAGACCAGAAATTCTTATAAGAAGTAGACTCTTTTTTAGAAAGCGAAGTGGCCTCGGGCGACGCAGGATTTTACCTAGCATGCTCGAGATCTTCAGCAAACGCTGGGGAGCTGACTTACTTTTGAAATTGTTTTTGCCATTGACGATATAGCAATATTTGCTGTGTGCCGCATTTTCATATTAAAAAGAGCAAAAACAAGTGTAGTTGATTTTTAAAAACTACCGGTGTAGTCCAAGAGTAAACGCTTTCGTACGTGCATTGGCCAATGTGTGCACGTACGAAAGCGTACTATGTGCCAGCTAAATTTGCCAAGGGCGTCCCGCCCGCGGGACGCCCTTGGCAAATTTAGCTGGCACACTCGGAGTAAATTCAGGAGCAAAAGCATCACCTGTAATTTTTTCCATGTTTTCGTATTCGTCGTCCAAAATATTTTGTATAGTTGCCTGCACGGGAGCGCTGGGTGTTTCAGGTATCTCGTTTTCGGAAGAGCCCAACTATAAAGCATGATCTAAAGCACTTTGCACAGCTTTCACATTTGAGGCGGCCGAGTCAGTTGGTAGCGCTTGTCGATACAGAAGAGATTCACCGTCATGCTCATTTGTCATTCGAGTTGCAGAGTTCCGAGGTAAAGAGCTATCTTCGAAAAGCACTGAGTTCTGGGCAGATTCTGACATTGAGTTTAGAGTTTGCGCTAGATCTGAGATAGTCGGTATTTTAATTGCTTGATACTGCGAATCTTCGAAAAGCACGGAGTTCTGGGCAGATTCTGACAGAAGAGATTCACCGTCATGCTCATTTTTCATTCGAGTTTCAGAGTTCCGAGGTAAAGAGCTATCTTCGAAAAGCACAGAGTTCTGGGCAGATTCTGACATTAAGTTTAGAGTTTGCGCTATATCTTAGATAGTTGGTATTTTAATTGCTTGATACTGCGGATGACCACCCTCTTTCAGGTAGACCAAGAGCTCTAAAGTCCTTTCAGTATACACTGTGCAAGCAGATATACCTGCATTTTTCAAAGCCCTGAAGGAATCGCTGTTGCCGATAAAAAGCACAGAAAAGAAGACACAAAAGCTTTGTTCATCCCTTGCACTATTTCTGATGCTACTCGATCGAGTACGTCGTGCATGACAGAGAAGGCATGAATTTTCAAAGCTACACTTGTTGTTACCCCAGCTGAAGATGATAATTTCACTTATTACCCACAGAGACTGAATGTAGTGAAGAAAAGAGGTTCCTTTTACGAGGAAATCGAAATGAGACGGAGAGGCTCTCTCCGGGGGGGATGTTTTTTGAAAATCACACGTGTCAGACAAATATCTCAAAGTTGAAAACACAATTTGCTTCACAAACACAAACATTATCACACACGTGAAAAAAAAAGCACGTGTGTGATAATGTTTGTCGTGGTCTCTGTATGTCCGGATGTCACACTTCGTTACGGTAAAAAAACCGCTAACCACTGTCCCTGAAACGAGGTTACCCAAAAATAGTTCCCTCCTCCAAACATTTCTCACTTTTCCCCTAAACTTTTCAACTTTTCACGTATTCTGTCCTTTCCTCTCAGTTTGTCTGATTGGCCCATCGGGAATTCGTCTGATTAGTCCTGGTGAGCTGTCCGCACGTCTTCGCCAGCGCCTTTGCTCTCCTACTCGTCCCGCGTCATCGCGTTCTCCGCCCTATCCCTGACTCCCGCGCCGTCCCTCGCGTTGCTCGCGCCGCCGCCCCTCGCGTAGCACGCGCCGCCGCCCCTCGCGTAGCACGCGCCGCCGCCCCTCTCGTAGCACGCGCCGCCTCCCCTCGCGTATCTTGCGCCGCGACCTCCCGTGAACCTGCCTCTCCCACTGCGGCACGGAATGGAAGGGGCGGCGGAACGGGAGGCCTTCACCCCCACCGCCCCTCTCCCCCCGCAAGGGGTGTCCGGCTTCAGGGAGGCGCGGTGACATGGGAGGCGCGGAATGGCAGGGAGGTGGTGGCGCGGGGGGCGCGGCATGACATTGCTTTTGGCTACGTTAGAAAATTCTCAAGCGCTAATAAACTTGCACTTGCATTTTTTTTATTAGACCACCGCTTGACCAGCTCAGATTCAAGCTACCGTAGCCATGGCCTGTCATCATACAGTGTGGTCTGCAGGCCACACTAAGGAATGCCAAAAACTATCCGCGTTGAAAGAGGGGCGTATGGATGATCAAACTTACAGAATTTACACGCCGAGATCAGACATGAATACACTTTCGTTGTCTTCTACTTGTTGAGGGGATGATCTCCTCGACAGGTAGAAGACAAACGAAAGTGTATTCGAAGTTGGTTTTCCTGCTCTGTAGGGTCCCCGCACAGCGTTAGATATTTAATATATAATCCGAGGCTGAATATCCAATTGATTCAAATATGGGAGCGTTCGATTTGTAAGAGCAGGGCATGGGCGCCCGGTATCGAATTCAAGAAACCTAAAGTGTTTTTTTGGCTCCTCTTCTAGACATAAAGCACAAAACAGAGCGGTAGAGTCTTCTAATTTAACTACATCCGGAGCGATCGCAAGAAGCTTATCATTAAAGATGAAAACATTGTGAGCTGACTTTCCGAATTCTGTCCTACAGTTATACTCAACAGCAAAAGCATCACATTTATTCAAATGAGTTAAAGCAGCAGATCCACGAAAGCTCTTCTGCAGCAACTTAACAGAAAACACCTGCCCGCACCCAGCACAGACATCTCTTTCCTCCGACTGGCTTGGGCCGTAAATCGGCGCACAGCTTCATACTGTACCGCGTCTGTTGGTACAGAAAGGTCATAAATATCGTCCTTGTACAGTCCTAACAAGCCACCGTTAACATTATACTTCCGAAGCGCTGAGTTTGTACAGGCAGGGGGTCCATCAAAAACACTTTCGTCTGGACTGATCGTGCCTGGATAATTTGAGCGCATGGGAAACTTTTCTGCATGTAGAGCATCCACATTGAGCAACACTTGATCCTCTTCATGATTCTCCCCGGAGTACAAACCTCCGCCACCGCCACCGCCACCGCCGCCACTGCCCTCAACGCCGCCAATTATGCCATATCCGCCGCCGGCGCGACCGTCTCCACTTCAACCACCGCCTCCACCGCTGCCAACGCCGCAAACGCCGACACCGCCGCCATCGCTGCCGCCGGCGCGTCACTCGTCACCTCTGCTACCCTTATTCCGTCGACGTTTTTCTATTGCGCGGATGTTTTCACCAGTGCTTCTACTGTTACTTTCATGTAGGGACTCTCTTTCTCTTACAGTTTCTGCACGGGATGTATCCTTTGAAAGCCTGGCCTTTACTCTCGATGAAGAATATGAAGCTCTTAGTTTTCGCAAAACTGCACCTGTTTTTCTTCGCCTCTTCAAAGCCGTAACAATAGGTATGTCGTCGCTGTCTTCATTCGATTCATATTATTATTTGTCGCTTATTTGAACTATTCTTAGTGGGTGTTTCATCTTCTTACTCACCAAAACCTCCGCGAAGCCTTAACACTGCTCCAGATTTGATAATATCCGTGGACTGTGACATTTTTTCGCGCTCGTCGTGCATCTGATGTTGCTCGGGGTTCACTGCGACTGAACTAATGCTGTCATTTTTGAAAACGGTTTTCTTTCTCTTTTGAATTTTCTCTTCACTGTGGGCTGCTTCGTTTTCACTGCTATCAGCTGGAAATTTTGAAGAGAATTTGTTTCCATTATGCCTGAAACCGCCTTATTAATGCCAGAGTTAGGATGATCTCCGACAATGTCGGACCTATGTTGCATCCTTAAAAAGTTGTTCGCAGTTGGTTCTAAGCAGCGTGTAGGTGGCACCCAGGCGGGGGATAGAACGTTAACTTTAATAATTTCGAGAACATTTTTCGAGTTGGTCGGTTAACACGAACCTGTATATTTCGGTAAGTACCCTTCGCAGTCTTCAACAGTAGTTTCATGCGAGGCAGAGGCTTCTCTTCGAAATTTTGCCTCTTTTCGATTTACACAGGCCAACTTTCTGGCATTCTTTACTTTCTCTTTGTAGCTACCGCCGAAAAACGCCGCCTGAGAGAGCTCGAAGTAGTAAAATTACTCTTGCCACTTTGTAAGCAAAGAGCTGGTTCCGAGCAGTATTCTGAATGGGCCGTCGTGATTATCTTAAATACTTCTGCGTACACTAAAAAGAATTCCACTAAGGGTCAAGTCGTAGCACTCAAGATTGGTTGCAAGAACCGT
>JAULCF010849012.1:0-18880 GCA_032361265.1 Devaleraea mollis | reverse complement strand
GATCGCGCCTGTTTAGGCGTATGTTAGCGGCGACTTCTTCCTCTCAATCATGATTAGACGCCTCCGCCTTCGATCACCGACGTGTTACAAACTATAAGCTGAACAAAAATGATGTTTTGGCCCTTCTTCATTTCGATTTTTATTCCGAGCAGCCAATGTTTCGTTCGCTAGGGAATCTGTGAACAATGCCACAATGGCGTCTCTTCTGCCAGCAAAAGTTGGACAGTCGAACAATCTGGACAATCTTGACGCTGGCTCAATTTGATACCATCGACACTCGACCCTGTTTTGCGGCATTTTGATGAACGGGTCCCTACTTTATGAACCTATGTATTGCACAACAGGACCACTTGACAAATTCTATTTACTATTTAATAGTACAGTCTGTACTTAGACTCTAATTAATAGATAGCTATCTTCTAGATTCTAGAGGCAGGAATAAAATTAGCCTTCCAGCTCCAAGTAGTCTGGTTCTCATCAGTACTCCAACCAATTCTTCAAACGCAGCACATCAGCGTTTATATTCTCCTGGGGTGATGGCGATGCTCGGGCCTCTGTTGCTGATTGTGGTAGTTGTCGGCGTTTGCGACAAACTTTTCGACGCTGTGATTCTCTGCGACTTGATTTACTGAATTGGTGTGCGCGAGGATGTTTGTGGAGTCTGTCGACGAGCTTTTTCCTGGCTTTGCACGGCGTCGACGATTGAGTGCAGCATCATGGTAACATCTCCACCGCGCGAATTGCGCACGCGTTGCGTGCGCAGAATTGGCGCGGCGGTGATTTTTGGTGCCATGCTGCTGCACTTAGTCGTCGACGCTGTGAAAAGACAAGACTTAGAAGTCACAGCGTCGGCGTCTGAGTTGCAGCTACTGTTGCTGTGGGAGATGAGGATGGGGACGTGATTGCTTTCGATGAACGCGGGGTGGTTGGGTTATCGGACTTGTGGTGTGGGAATTGCTGTGTAAACGTTCGGGGGTTATCGTAGATATTCCCAAGGTATTATCAATCTGCAGATGTTTCTCTTCTACTTCACCTGCCGCAGGTTGTTGGATGTTGTGCCTGATCTTCTTCTCGTCGCCCCATCCCGAAATTGCGGCTTAAGAGGCCTCTAGCTCGGCGGATACATACGTTTTTGAACAAAACTATTTTGAATGTTGCTCCCTAGATTATTACTGATAATCAAGGCCGAGTAAGCTTTGCCTGAACTATTTTTAAGATAACAACTTAAAAGTATAAATGATAGATAGGAAATTGAGCAAATTCAATTGAAAGAACTGCACACTTTCCTTCTGTGGCCAAGAAGTTGCATTTTTTTAATAATGTATTGACCACAAGATGTAACGTTTCACACCAGAAGTTTTAGGATTTTAAAATAATGAACTGACAGAAGCCTCCGTCCCGGGACGCCTCCCGGGTGTCGCCCAAACGCGGACGTATCATACATATTTTGGGTAAAACAACTTGTGCCCAGTGGGCTGTATTTTTCATAGGCAAAAGCGGCGACGAGGATTGAGCGCCCTCAGTATGATAAGACTTTACAGTATGAGGGGGCAAGGGAGAAAATCGAACAGGACTTGATTTACAGTATCATACTGTACTGTTGGCTTCATCCCATGTTTTACTACACATTCAGTATGGTATGATACTACTGCCAGCAAAACGTTTTTTGGACATGCCACCAAAAGCTGCCCCTATTTTCTGCCTTCTCACCCCGACCCCGGTTTGCTCTTGCGCCCCGGGGCGGGGTGAGATGACGTGACACCGCCCAGCCTAACCCCGTGCGGTTTATAGACCGCCCCGATCACTTCCTGGACGTAAGAAAAACTGACCCGTGCCCTGTCCGAAAAATAGTAAATGTAAAAACCAAGCCGGTCTGAACCCGATTTTTTTTTCGGGCCTTTGGCCCGTTCTCTGTCCGAATTTGGTTGTTTTTAGCGCTGACTTGAAAATTCGCCCAAGTTTAGACCCACTTCGTCGAAACAATCGGTTTAGACTGACCGTTTGTAACTCTAATCACTCTACAACTTCTTCACCTACGCAAATCGGGAGAAGGCAGGAAAGCGAGCGCGCGTATGGCAGGGGAAGATGGGAAAGAAGGATCTCGAGTTTTGACGAAGTCTAGGGCCAGAGGGCCTCTGCATGCAAAAGATTGTGAGACGGAGCTTTGAACACACTCGGACGCGGCCGACTTGGTCTGGGGAGGGACAGTGAGCCGAAACCTCGCACCTGGTGTGGATGGCAGTAAGTTGCAGAGAATTTGGAACGCCGAGGAGAGGTCTAAAACGTTCGAGTGAAGAGAGTTCCGTGCGCTGCAGCTCACGATGGAGAGCTCACTGTTCCCCCGCGGAGAAAGCTAGACGAGTGATAAGTCCGGTGGACTAGAGGACTAGCCCGTGAAGAGCTCCGTGTAGCGGATAAATATTTGCGGACGAGGGCGCTAACGCTGTCAGACGCCCTCAGCGGCCTGTCGCGGCCTCGTATGCAAGATCCAGCGCTGGGAGGACAACTCTGATATCGCATACATCGTTAATTATATGGTGAATGCGTCGGATGAGCTCATGCCTGATCTGAGTCTTCTCAAAGAGATTCTTCAGCGCAGGGGTCTCTCCCTCGACGTACACTATATTTCTTCCAAATGTGGGATCTCATAGCGCCGTAGTGTTCCCGGTCGGTGGTAGACTTGTTGAGCGCTACGCTGAACACCTTTTTCGGGAAAGGGACTGTGTTTAGATACCGTCTGAGCGGGAGAGATCATCCGGTGGCGCGAAGGAAGAAGGCGGAATCGGTTCTGATGAAACTTTTGGGGGATGGCCGCGCTCGCTTCTTCAACCCACCCCGGAGCTTCTGGGGCTGACGCTCGCAAATATTGATCGAAAGAAGGCGAAGGATTAGAAGTGGGCTCTTTTTGGGTTTATAAGCCGGCAGTGGCTCGTCTGCGGCGTATGGCAGAAGCAGTGAAGTCCCTCGTCCCTCAACCTGGGAAGCCTCTGGTAGAAGGGCCGCGGGAGGGGACGGAGATATTCCCACTCCTCCTCGCCGAGATCGGGCTCCGGAGAGAGTCGAAACAAAAGAAGAACTGGGCGGTGCCGATGGAGCACATGGCGTTGGCGGAGCAGATTCTAGGCCCGTTGTAGTCAACATTGTTAGCGTGAGTATCTTACAGGGCCCGATATCAGTGCGTTGATACGGCGCGTGCGTGAATTCACATCGGAAGGCGGGCATGATCTTGGCGAGGACTCTGAAATCCTAATGACAATGGCGCTGGAGCCGCAGACGTTGAAAGCTCTGTCCAACCACATGGCCGCCCTAGGTATGCCTATGAGAGAGGAAATCGAGATTTTTCAAATCGAGATTTCTCAAAGGAGATGCGCGACTTGGTCGCTTTTTTCGGATTTCTCTACTCTCGTCTCATTCGGGGCATTCAACACAAGTTGTGTCAAATATTTCTGGAAATTATTTGGCAACTATGTTTCAAGGGTGAGATTAAGTCATGCAGACCTGAGTCTCTGTGAGATATCTACGGCTCTATTCTGTATGATTCTCAAGACAGAAAGTTCTGGCTACTGCAGAGTGTACGATGAAGAGATGCCGCCGACAGACATTCGCATCGCCATGCTGCCGGATGTTCTTTATCAGATTTTAATCTGTGTGGCGCGACCGGACGCCGCTCGAGTCGAGTTGAAGAACGCTTCTCTTTTCATAACGGCCACTGTGTTTGGGCTTCGAGCAGCCGGTGCCGAGAGTGTTTAGTAAGAAAGAATTGAGATGGACTCTGAAAGGCAGCAGGTTTTATTCATATCACTCAAGCCAGGACACGAGAAGCAGCAAAACGGCTCGGAGCTTGCTTGATCTACGCTCCGGAATAAGTGCCAGGGAGTCCACGCACAGTGCTTGAGCTTGTTAACACCTATCTTTCTTTGAGAGTATCGGCCGATGGATTGACTCCGTGCAGCATTGACGATGCTACAAAACATGTGGTAGCAGCTGTGGTCTTTAAGGCGCCTGAAGGATGCGCCGTTTGGGGACGTTCACCCCGCATAAGTGCTTTCTCGCAGGCGGCTTTAATGCAGTGGAACGTGGTGCAACTGAAAATAAGACTCGCTTGGAAGAATCTCGACGATATGAGCGATGTTAAAATGAGCCGCAGGAAGAGGATTTCTGCAGCAAGGTTTTTTTCTCCCCGAAGCTACCACAGCGACCTGATGTACGGGTAACGTGGTAGCACGCCCGAGCGCTTTGCTTACAGTGACGCCATCAATGACGCCACTGCAAATATCGGCTCACACGATCGTGTGGCTCAAGTCGTGCGTCACTCGTCGTGACTGTGCAGAACGATCGAGTTTCAGGCGGTCTCATAACGTACTCATAGAAAGTGCTCTGAGCGCCGTATTCGACCGCCAAACAATAAACTCGGGTGAGGACATTACGTGCTAACCTTGGGCCTCAGGAGGAGATGGGTATACCCTGTATACCGACGAAAACACTGACGCATCCTCTTCCTGGGCGCACAACTCTCTCGCCGTGACTTTACGCCTAGACTACACTCACCTCTCTCAATATCTCTTTCTCTTTGTACACCCTCGTGCGCTCCGACTGCACAGGGTTCATCAATTCTAATCGCCCAAGTTACTGATATCATAAATTGTGCAGAAGGAGGCACGACGCGTTTTGAAAGAAAATAACGAGTCCTCATCACCCACCCTTACGCCTCAACAAAAAGAGTAAGGCCGACAAGATTTCGAAAGACACGCCCCGCGCTAACAAGCGTAGCATAGGAGACGCCCTGTCCGCGAGCACGACACCCACTTCCAAGCGATCAAAGCTTCGCACACCGGAGCAGAAAGAAATGGCCGCAGAGGCCACGCGTAAACACGAGTCCAACCGCGTCGCCAAGCTCGACGCGAAGAAGACTGCCAAACAGAAGAAGTAAAACGACTAAAAGAAGTACCTCTCCGACCTGTTCGAGAAACGGACGGAGCGCAACAGAAGTCTCAACAAAGAGACTGCCAACTCGGACTTCCTCAACAAAGAGAACTTCGCAAAGGAGGCGGAGGATTCCACAAAGAAATTCTCGCCGCCTAAGCCTGAAGAACACAAAGGCCCGACAGCCGCCCGCAATCTCGACACAGAGTTGCAGAACCCATGTGGTCAAGGCCCAAGAACCCCTTCGACCGCTTTCACGCCGCCTTATCGTCCTGAGGAGGAGGTCAAGACTGCAGGATCCTCGCACAAGAAGGCATAATCAACACAGCAAAAGATTTCAGTGTTCGAGTCAGAAGAGACCTCCCCTAAGTCTAGCGGCGCTCACATGAAGTCCAAGACCGAGTTTGAGTAAATTGCGAGAAAGTGGCGAGCCGACAAGGAGTTCGAGAGACAAGGACGAAGAAAATCGGAGTCCGACCGCGATGAGAGTAGATACGCCAAACAAATGGAGCGCGACTACTATGACGCATACAAACACTAACACAGCGATAAGAAGGACCTAGACAACACAGCTTTCTTCAACGAAGCAGCGCGCTCTCTGCGTTCCAAGGACCTGGACAAATTTTACGACCAGATGCGGCTAAACGCGCTATGAGTAAATGAACTCAAGCTTACAAAGGAAGCCTACGTCACGCAGATCAACCCAGAGCTGCGTATAGGAAAACGCCGAGAGGCAGAGAAACAACTTGCGATGTTCAATGAACCCCCGTGCCCGCCGCACCTGAATCCCCGTACACCTCACCAGAAGCCTCCCCCGCGCCAACAGTGCGCGTTTCATCGCACAAAGACGAATCGGCAATGTGGCCTGACAAACCGTCGCTGCACTATATGAACGGGATACGCGAAAAGTCCGAAAAGGACGCATACGCGATCTGGGCTATCGAAGACGCATCACCAGAGGGTTTCGAGACTTTTCTGACCAAACCTACACTAATAACTCCCCCCACCGTTCACAATGAGACGGAGGCACCGATCTGTTCACAGGCGGTGCCTTTACAAAAGTAATTTCTCTTCAGCACAACGACTGACGATGCACCTAAGACGCTCGAACTGACCAACTGCGACGAACCTATGAAGCCTGTCCAGAAGCACAAGGCCTACTTCCGTGTTGAAAACCAGCGCTACAAAAAAGGCCAAAGACCCATTCCTCCGACAGTTAATACGACTGCCTCGACTACATGGCTCGAAATTATTTGATGAGTGGTTGCTACAAGAATCCTTCAGGACAAAAATGGACGTTCGAGGAGATTGATGACGAGTATCTCCTCAAAATGCACCTTTCCCGATTCAAAAAGAAGAACGCGAAGCGACCCTCGACCTTCTTGCGTGAGCAGAAACTCGTGTGGAAAGTGATGGTCACGTGCCGCAAAGCGACCGACAAGCTCGTCACGGCTACACACACTGCGTTCCATGGAAAGGGCCTACTTCGCCTTCCAACTTTCTAAGAGTGGCGGGAATTCGGACCTCATAGACTACCTCAGCAAATAAATAGCCACGAATTTCATGTTGCGAAAGCCGTTGCTCAAAGGATAAGCGGAAGATCTGCAGATGAAGGAGGAATTTGACAATTGGTGCGATTTTCTGCAGGATGAAGCCGAGGACATGGACAACAAGGGTAAAGGCAACGATTCAAACTACAAGGTCACCGGCACCAGCACCGGAGGCCGCAGCGCCCAGTACCCGTCGCGAGGACGCGGTCAGGTCGCCTTCCCAGGGCATGTTCGAGGCAGCGGTAACTCCTAACCTCAATACAGAGGAATATACTGTGATGGGTGCTACCAATTCGAGTCACCTGCGGGAGGCGGACGAGTACTCGTCGTGCATACGACAGCGATGCATGAAATCCACGGTGCTCCCCAGTTTCAAGAAGCCGGGCGAGGCCGCGGCGCAGGCAGAGGCCTTAGGGAAAATGACATTCGTGAAGGACGAGGAGCTGGTCGAGGAAATTCCAGGGGCCTCGGTTTTTCCCAGAGAGGAGCTCGCATGCGACGCATCACTTGTGAAGTACGCCCGAAGAGGAAATTGCTTTTCAAAAATTGGAGAATGGCGCCGTGACTCAGTACAGTAGGGTAACCGTGCCAAGGCCTACTGTATCTCGGCAAGACAACACAGACTTGGCGGACAAACAACAAAGCTCGTCCGAGTTCAAAAAATAATTCTAAGATCCAATGAGTCCGAACAAGCCCTCGGCACACGCAATCCCCGTGAATTTTGTGGCAAGAGTACGCAAGCGTCTATACTCAAGCGCTTGTAAAGAGGCTCTGAGCCGCAACTATTGTAATACCTTTGTCACCAAGGACAAGGGCAAAGTTATTTCACAAGGTTTTCACAATAAAAAACCGTCCACAGCGAGACAACAGAGTCAAACAAAGCTTCATCTGAGCAACAGATTCACGGCGAAAATGTAGCCTGTATAATTAATACAGGCGCTGAATTGAGTCTGCTTGGCCGCAAACATCTAAATGAGTTTGCCAAACCGGCATACTTTACACAATTAAGGGTGCAGCGGCACCTTTGAAAATGAAAGGCGCCTTCGGTTTGGCATCAGCGACAGACAAGGAGATAGTCACACTATCTACCTTGCGTATATCCACATCTGAAGGTCCGTTCGAGTTCAATAACATCCAGCTATTTTTCTATGAGAAATATGACAAAATGATCCTCGGCCTTCCGTTCACAGATGGAGCTGGTTTAAAAATTAGCTCGCATCCGGCTTAAAACCATGCCAAACTCGACGGTCTGAACTTCGATCTCAAAGGTGAAGTTCAGGACGCATCAAGAGTGCGCCGGATAAACTCTGCGACTTGGGCCGACGATTATGTCCCAATAAAAATGGATCATCGAGCACCTCTCGATGACTCAGACCTATTATAAGAGGATTCCCCTTGTGTAACCATAGGGCAAGTAGACACTTAGGAGGAAGAGACTTTAATTTACGCGATTAAAGATAGGGCATATGTTTCAATCAAAAGCTATAGGGCTGACATTTTCTATAGAAATAATATCCCTACTAACGCTGAGGCACAGGTAGATTACCTTATAAAGAAATACCGTTATGTTCTGTTCCTCAAAATTAACTAGTAGACCGCCCTGCAACATCGACCTCATCCGTATTTTTCTTAAGAACGGATACAAGCCCGTGCAAAAAAGGACTAGGCGATATCTGTGGTAGTATGGAAGTGACTCTTGTGCCGGACCTTAAGCTTCCCCCAATACGACTCCGGGTGTTTTGTTGTCCCAACACTTCTACAATATCCCCCACAAAAACAAACGTTTTTGTCGGATACGTGTGCAGGACTTGAAGGTGAAAACCTATCCCGCCCAGTTCGCATCTCCGAATGGGTAGCTGCCCCTCTCATCGCCTATAAGGCTCCACCGGCCATGTTTCGCATGACGGTGGACCTTAGACCGATCAACAATGAAACTATCCAGGCCGATTGGCCTATGCATAATGTGGAGACAAGGCTCCTCGATTTGCAAGGCGTATTTCTTCGCACAATTGGATATGACACATTCTTACTTCCAAGAAAGCATACATACTGAGGATAGGAACAATCATACCTTTATGGGAACGGAATCTCATACGCTGTATGATCCGCTACGCTCTCTGTAAGGCGCCAAAAATTCTGGCATTCGTTTGCAAGTAGAGCCACGGGAGCATTTAAGGATATTCTAATAATATCCTTGTTTGGCCTGATGATTGGCTGCTTCACGTCACTACTTTCTTCGAGCAATGGAAATAATAAAAAACTTCCTTGCGCTGTGCTGAGCTTTTGAAGTCACCCTAAGCACTGGGAAGTGTGACCTCATAACACAAAAGACAAAGTGATGCGGCAGAATTTCACGGCGGCTGGAATCACCCTCGATCCCCGCCGTATCGACGGACTCCTCTCAATGCAGAGATCCGAAACGGCAGGGGACCTCCAGCAATTTATCTGCGCGATAAATTGGATGCGCAAGGGTATCCGGGAGTACAAGAAAAAGTTGTTCCGTTGAAAGCCTTACTGTTAACATTAACAAAAATGCACGGTTTTAAAGAATGCACCGGAGAAAGTGAAGCTGGGGTCCGGCATATGGATCCCAAATATACACAAGCTCTTTGAGGGTATTAAAGTGCTCATCGCAGAGCGAGAAACGCTGAGACATGCGGATTCTTACAAGAGGCTTTGCATGAAAACCGATGCCTCCGAACATTACTGAGCCGGTGTTCTGACAAAAATATCACAACAGGATGCGGCAAAGACTCAAGCAGATCAACGACACGAACCGCTAGCCTTTATCAGCGGCACCTTTATCGGCGCCAAGTCAAGGTGGTCGATCTATGAAAGGGGGCATTTTCGATGGCCTAAACCATGGCACAGACGGACTACTACACCGTCTGCGCAGAGACGAGCAGCTACACAAATCAGCAGCTACACAGATCACCGCAACCTCATTTTTATCTTCATTCTTTTGAAGATTCATCCCAAAATGCCTTTATATTTGGTGTATAAGATACAGCGCTGGGCACTCACTCTCTCTCAGTGCGAGTATGTAGCGATCCATGTGCCTGGGGATTTTAACTACTGCCCTGACCTTATGACACGCTGGGGCGCTACTCTAAGAGTACGCTGACTCTACGTGCAAACCTCAGATGTAGAATCCCATACATTTGACAAAGATGCGATGTTGGGAAATATCAAAGAAGCCCAAAACTCTATGTTGCCGGCTGAAGCAACTTTGCTCACTTTAGATTGCTATCTAAGCGATTCATTCGAGATGGCAAGATCTACGTACCCAAAACGGCGACGCAAATTAAAAGAGATTTTCTGATCATGGGCCACTGCGGCCCAGCAGGACACAAAGGCCAAGCCGTCACCTCGAATCACGTGAAATAACTCGTAGAAAGGTATTGCAGATGAAATAAAGACATTTGTAAGTAAATTCTTGCACTTTCAATCGACAAAAGGGCAAATACGAGTTACACTCGAGCAAGCTAATACACTACACGCGAGCAAGCCTAACGAAATCCTGCATTTCGATTACCTCTACATGTCAGAGGGCAAACAAAACTGGAAGTACATCTTTGTCCTTCAAGATGACTTCAGAATGTTTTTCTGGCTTGTCAAAACCCGCACCTGTAACACAGACAGTGCGGTGGAAGCTCTGAAGGATTGGGTTGGCAACTGTAGAGCCCCTAAGATATGGGTTTCAGACCAGAGCAGTCACTTCAAAACCGAATTGATGGAAAAAACTCGCCGCTGTAATCGGAACGAGACGCCGATTCAACTCAGCCTACCATTCTCAAAGAAATGGGAAAGTAGAAGTGGTGTGCCGCGAGACTACCCGCGCCTGTCGGGCGCTGCTATCAGAAAGAAAGCTTGGGTCAAAGGTTTGGCCAATGTTTGCTAACATTATCCGAAATGTTTTGCACAAATCCAAGACTTCCAAGCTTGGCAAGGATCTCGACCCGATTACAGTATTCACAATGCTTTTGCCGATGAACCCATTGGCGAACCTGTTCCCAGCCGACACGGCGAATACAGAGTTGAAAACTCTGGCTCTTGCCAAGACTGCGCAGTTGATCGAATGTGAAAAAATACACGATGCCATCCACGAGATGCATCGGCGTGTATCGGCAGCCCCTCAATAAAAGAGGGCTTTAGAGATTGAGCGGGCACAATAAGGCGACAAACGTCACCGCCATTAATTTTGATGTCGGTAATTTCGTGTTTATTGGGTGCCCGCAACCTCAAATGGTGAATAAGCTCAAAGTCAAATGAACAGGGCAAGCAAGGGTTCTAGATTTCACTACGCCCCTTGTTCAAACATTCGAAACCTCTTGGACGGCATGGGAAAGGACATACACGTGTCGCGTCTGAAGTTTTATAACTCAGCCACACTGGATGTCACAGAGGAGCTCAAAGAGTACCTCACCTATCAGCAGAAATCTCTCTCCCTAGTAGAAGAATTAAAGAAAGTGTGACGGTCAGCCCGTCGAAAAATTAACGAGTTGGCAAGCTGGGTCGTATTCCCGGGCGATGACACACGGGAAGAGCTCAAATTTCTCGCTGCGGATGAACCGGTCCGGCTCCTAGATGTTTTTGTCCCACCTAGACGGACTCCGTGACCACCGCCGCATTTAAGCAAGTCCAAACCCTTCTCAAGGAGGCTGACGAACAGCGTACATGGCTTTTTATGTAGTAGCCCTAGCAAAATCCCAAAGATATGCTAAAGCACTTTAAGACTTCCTGAAAAGCAAGCAAGTGCCCGAATATTCGAGTATATTCGGGGGAAATATCTCTTTAAAAATTCTACACGCGTTTCAAAAACGCGGGCCTGCAAATTCTAACCCTGTGGCATGTTAGCAGTTTTCTGGCGGAAGTATCTTCTACGACAAATTGAAGAGGTTTACTACCCTGCATAACTATCAATTTAGTGTGACAAGAGTAAACTACAGCCACATATCTAGCGGGAGTGATCTCCCGCTACTAGAGTACTAGGCTAGTAGGACACCAGGGGTCCCACCAACAAAGAAAGTTGGCGAACGGCAAAAAGGTCTACCCATACCTACAAACCACAAAGTTTGAGCCAAATTGTTTGAGCAAACTTGTCAAACAACAGCAAAAAGGACATAACCCTGAGAGCTGTGGCTAGCGCTGCAACCACTAATCTCACAGTGTCACTAGCTTCAGACTAGCGCTTCGCTTAGCCTAGGTAGCTGGATGCACTGATTTTCAGGTAACGTGGTTGCACTCCCTAGCGTTTTTCTTACAGTGACGCCGTAAATGACGCCACTGATAACATCAGCTCACACGAGCCGTGCGTCACTCGCCGTGACTCCTCAGAAGGACCGAGTTTCAGGCGGTCTCATAACGTACTCATAGAAAGTGTTATGAGCGCCGTATTAGACGGCCAAACAATAAACTCGGGTGAGGACATTTCTTTTTCACCTTGAGCCTCAGGAGAAGATGGGTACCAACGACAACACTGACGCATCCTCTTCCTGGGCGCACAACTCCCTCGCCGTGACTTTACGTGTAAAAGTGCGCCCAGACTACACTTACCTCTCTCACTCTCTCTTTCCATTTTGTGTCCCCTCTTGCGTTCCGACTTTACAGGGTTCATCAGGCCTACAGGCGAGCATGAAGGACCGTTAGTGCCCACGCTCCACCGCGGATGATTAAACTTATGAATGCGGGTGCGGTTTATTTTGTGAGTTGGGCAGGAGATGGGAGCCCGGCGAGGGGCGAAGATGCCGGGCGTGGCAAGGAAGCCACCCGGTCGCGCGAGCTAAGTTGACTCACTGAGCTCTTTCAAGGCGCCGGAAGCGCTTGGGAACGCGGATGGTCTTTGAAGTCTTTTGAGTTGTCTTTGAAGCCTTCCAGTGTTCTTTGGGTTTCGGAAACTAAAAGTTTTTCGGATTTGAAATGTTCTTGATTGTCATACTCGCCGACGAACTTTTGGCGAGCCATTTTAGTAATGCTGAATTCTAATTGATTTTCGGGTTTTCCCTCGTGCCTCGTGCCCACCACCCCACCATGATGTCGAGCAGGACCGTAATTTTTCAAGGAGTCACGTGCCAGGTGTTTAATTGAAGAAGAGAAGGCCGATGAAGGCGGCAGAAAAAAACGAGCGACTTAGTTAGGATTGAATTGTCTTCTTCTTTTGAGGTTTAGTCTTGTGGATGTCATTATAGGTTCCCAATCTAAGGTGTAATGAAAAGGGAGCTCCCAAAATATCTTTTTATATGTATATAAACCCCTAGCTCAAAGATAGTTTACACGACTAGGCCACAAATGGAAAAAACGTAAAAGTACAAAACTATTTAAGCATTAATTTCCCAAATGAGCAACTGTTCTAAAGCCTGGGATGTTCATTCTTTTGTGAATAGAAAACGCAGCCATTCGCCGAAGTCAAATCGAAAATCTGCGCCGCCAATGTCAAATCCTAGCTAGGAGGGTCCTATACTGGGCAGCAGCCGAGTATGGAGCACCCGAAGGGCCATCGTCCGAAAGCTGGCCCTCTGGTCCGTTCATAGCAGAGAACAGGGAATCGTTTGACTGATAACCTCACCCGATAAGCACTGTCGCTGTAGCGCTGTGGATACGGCGTCACCGTCGGTAGCTCTGTGGCTTAGCGCTGTGGCTGCGGTGGTGACGCTGTCTCGCTTTGGAGAGAGAGAGGCGCGAGGAGCGAGAGCGAGGTCTCGGGAGCTAGAGCGAGGACGCGGTGCGAAAGCGAAGGCGCAGATGCTAGAGGGTGGGCGCGAAGCGACGGCGAGGGGAGTTGGATTACGCAGGAAGGGGGGTGAAGCGTTGCATACCCTCGATAGCCAGGACGGCGTATGCCGCCCTTCGTTTCATTACGCAGACTGAGATTATTAGTGTATTTTACACCCGCTTAATTGGGGTGGTGTATGATACACTTACCTGTAGTCGTGACCGTTCTCCTCGTCGTGCTGTGATATCGCCACGATCACGTGAGTTGACGTGAGTACACGTGTCTCATACATCAGTGCCCCAGCTGATGGTTAGCTTAACCTTGCGGTGCTATTAGTCCGCGTCTTTATTTGGGACTCTTGCTGCTTTTTTCACTGGGCATTTCTTTTTTGGGTCGTTAACCCAAGTCTTAACTTTCAGGGTTATATATTTCCATTTCATGTTGGTTTTTTTGCCAGTGGCGCCATTAGGCGCAAAGTTAAGGTTGGTGATGAGCCTCAACGTTGTGGATCCTTGGGCACGTCGACGGCTTAAGAAAAAAACTAGCCATATTTTTAGTCGACAGGATATGCCTGGTCGGCTGAAACGGGAAAATACTTCAATCGCCTGTTAGTTATAGTTTCACTGCGGAAAACCCTTGATATTTTTATCATAGGACACTTTCTGACTTGGGCCTTCAAACGGGGCGTTACCAACGCGCCATCTGAAAGTGATCCAAGTGTAAAGGGGCATATTATAGCCAATCACTTACCAAACGAGACATGCTATGTCTTTGTGAACTTCCAATGTTAAAATTACGCATAGGCTGCGCCGTTTGCAAATGTAGATTGCTCATTTTGAGACCTTGGTTTGGCCTTCGCGATGGTCAGCTCTGTGATATTTTTGCCAAAGAGTCCTTCAAGCGAATATGGTGAGACTGAATTCATAAATTCTCTCAAGCGGGCAGGCGTATCCTGATTGAAGGAATCAAGCTTTTCCCATGTGTTCTTATCAGAGAATCGTACCCATGATACGTTTACCATAAAAAGCTTCGCGTCTTCGAAAGGCTTTGAACTCGTCTACGAGATACAGTGAGGCGTGCTGATCATTCAGGTAGTCGGTGAGGTCTTCGTTGACGTCTAGGAATGCATTGTCGTAATATTTCATACGCGTTACATGGATCTAGCGGAGTTTGCTCGAAAGCAAGTCCTCCGTTTGAGCGACTTAAGGTGATACAAATTTTGTCACCTTTGCCGGCCCCGACCACGATACGGTTAATTTTTTAACCTTTTGTGGTTGAGGGCATCCGATGAGAACGTAGTCGCCAACTTCAAAGTTGATCGACCGTACATTTGTACCTTTATTGTTTCATTTCGTCTGTTCCTCCCTGCATGCATTAGCAGTCTAAGAAACTTTGCGGTGCATAGAGTCAATTGACTTAACAATTGCTTCTTGATGCATGAGTTGGCGGGCCTTAACAATATTTAGTGTCATTACAGCCTCGGCCTCTACCTGCTGCTTAAAAATGTAGGTGAGAGGGTTCTCAGTTTTCTTCTTCGTAAACGCAGTCAGAGGTGTGGTATTGTCTCCCAGATTTGGGGATGTATATTCTTTGATAACCATTTCCCATCTTGGTGAGTCGCGGCCAAGTCGACACACCAATGTTGTATTCAGAGAGCAGTGCCCGCGTTCCACGAATAACTTCTCGGAACACTACTTCCACCGTTCCATTGCTATTTACATGCTATGCTTATGTGCAGTGGTGCTTTTTTTGCAGTGCCTCCGCATTTTTGTGCAGCACTTCGTTCTTAAGGTGCGAGCCTCGATCTGAGATCTACATTTTTGCGAAGCCAAAGGGTGCGTTCCATTTCGTTAACTCTTTTACAGCGGATCTGGTGTCGAATGATTTTGATAAGAAAAGCCAGATATAATTTCTGAAGTCATTTTTAGTATAAGAATATACGTATAGCCATCTTCCCCCTCGCCTATATATAAATATTCGAAGTGCATTTCATTGGGATTCGACGCATGGAGAGCGTGGCTCTGTGGCCGGGGGATTCGAAGGATTCCTTTTGTGCTTGCGCAGTGTAGGCATTTTTTGCAGAATGTTTTGACGTCGTTATTCAAGCCAACCCATGCAAAAGGTCGAAACTCTGCTGCTCGTGGTGTTTCGGGCTCTGTGTCCTGCCGCGCCACAGTGGGCAACGACTAGAATCGAGAGCTTGAGGAGCGTGGTAGCCCTTGGTATATACATTTTCCCTTGCTCATTAAGCATTTGTGTGTGCCGGTTGTGTTAACCGTGAGGCCTCGCCTCTTATTCATTGTTAGGATTTTTTTATCTTCCATAACCTGGTTGGGAAATGTATCTATGTTGATATCATTTTTCGCCAGTGATGGCACGGGGTTTTATAGACGCATAGAATTGACGTCCATCTTCGCGCTCCATCGCGAGATCAAGTCCGGGAATTAGTTTTACTCTCCCGGTACATGGCTCACGATGTCTTCGAACTGGGAGAGGATAAGCGCCTACCTTTGTATCGTTGATACTAGGTACGCAGGCATGTTGGGCTGTTGCCTCAGTGGGTCGAATATAAATCCAAGATTTCTGTGATCTGTGTATATATTTTTGAGCCCGCAACATGTGAGATTGTCCAGTCTATAGCATTGCCAGTTGCAAATGCTTCCTATTCAAAATGGATCATCGCAACATTTCGTCTTTGAATAATTCGCTAATGAAGGCTAGTGGAGAGTGAATCTGATCGCCTTGTGGCTTCTCTAGGTCCTTAATGGGTACCTGAGTCAGTACGGCCGCGTGAAAATTATCGGACGCATCGGTGTGCATGCACATCCGTGAAGCCGAGTCAAGATGCGCGAACTTCAGTCGGGTTGCTATAAGAACATTCATTTGTTCTAAGGAAGCTTTGAGCAGTTTTGTCCACAAAGTTTCGTCGAGAAGAACTTTGGCTATCTTTACCTTTTAGCACCGTGTCTGGCTATTAGCTCGCCTAGAAATTCTTAAATAGATGCTATGGCAACTGAGTATTCGAGTATCCAGTTCCTCATCCAATTGACTGCGCAACTAAATTGCTGCAGTTCGCCCGAATTTCCAGGCCGCTGCATGTCCAGCAGACCGTCAATGCGTCGAGGGTTGAGTGCAACACCCTCGGCCGTAATTTAATGTCCACAACACTTTGCGCGGTTTTTGATGAGGTTGCACTTTTCTGGGCTTAGAGTGAAGTTGTATTTTCTACATATTTTTAAAACTTCTCGAGCACAGTCATGTGTTCGATCCACGTTTTTGAGTGGAGTAGCCAGTCATCGAGCCAAAGTAAAGTGTTTTCTTTGACCTCGTTGAGAATTTCGGTGGCGTGCACCTGCAAGTGTATGCCGGGTTTCTTTTATCCTTGCAGCGATTGTAGAGGTTCATATATTGATTGCGAATAAGCACCGCGGAACGTGTGCAAGTGCCTGTCGTCCTCATGAATTGCGACTTGGAAAAAGGCATGTACGAGATCTGCTTCCCCGAAGAAGCTTTATTCAGTGACTTTGAGGAGCATCGTTTCCATGTTGGGTGTAGGCCGTTTGTCTTTTTAAGTTCAATGATTGATTGGGTTTAAATCAATTGCCGTTCTTCACATTGCTGGTGACGGCTTTGGCACCAGCAGTGCTACACTTACTCACTCTGCCGTGTTCACCTTGCGAACGAGCTGTTCGTCTTGCAATCCTTTGCACGTTGTGCTTCAAAAGGCCTGTTTTTGCGGTGGATAGCGACGAGCCTTGCTCACCGATGGCTTTGCATCAGGTTTAAGTGGTAAGCGGAAGGGGGTTACTGCGCAGGGAGGTCTCCTTGTGATTTTGGTTGAAAATTGTATTTTTAACAACCACTTTACTTTGGATTCGGCGTTATCAGGAATCTGCGCAGCGTAGTGTACTCCTTCGCTGTATTCTCTAATTACCATGTTAGCGCGAGCAAGCATTCATTTAAAAATCTTTTCTTCATGTTGAATATCTAAACTACCTATTGTAATGCAAGGTGCGTGTAGCGCGAGCGGGTCGGCCTCGTTCAGCGGCGCTTGAGCCTCATGTTGCTGCGGGACGTAGGCACTTGCGTCTGCAATTGACCTTAGCCTTCTTTAAGGTCGTTATTCCTCCCCAAGTTGTCAATTTTTCTCGTCGAAATATATTCCATTGATCTCGCCGTAGTTGGTGGCCATCCACGCGGGGGCATCAAACCCAACATCCTGCGTGAATGGCGTGCCGAGGATCATCTCCATTTCCTTGAGGCGAGGAAAAGTGTTCGTTTTGTACTTCAAAATTCCCTGCGACCGTCTCTAGAACGAGGCGTCGTATTATGAAACGCTCGCGTGTCGTATCGGTTCCTTGTTCGAGGGCTCCCGAGATGACCTGCGGCTGGCACGGCCTTCGCTCATAGCGTTGTCCAGCATCGTCGCAGGTTCTTGTAGCCGAGCAGGTTGAAGTTGGAGCCGGTGTCGCTTAGACGTGACAACAGGGCTTTATCCACGTACGAATTTGCCGGATTGTCGACACTGTGGTCGCTATCTTCCTCCGAGTGGCTGCCATCGGCGATTGATTCGAGGATGCGACGGTTTTTATGGATAATGTGGTTTTTTCGTTCCCTCACAAGCCACCCCGATTGCCTCGGTATCCGCGTCCACCCCTGTCATTTCAGCCTTGGCCACCTCGGCCACATAGACCACCTCGGCCGTCATCGCGGCCACCGGTCTTGCCCGTCTTGTTGATCGAGCGGTGGATGATGAGGGACTTTGCCCGACGCTTCATGACCCACTTCTTAAAGGCTTGCCGCTTTTAGGGTTCGCTAAGAGCTGTGCACACGTGCATGAAGTGCTTTTGACTACATATAAATCCTCCGAGGACACACAGTGGCGGTGCAGACAGACCAAGATGTTTCGTGTGGTACTGCTCGTGGCTGTGGTAGTTGTTGCCATCGAGCCTCAGCCGTTTGTGTAGCTCTTCCTCGTCGAACTTCGAGTAGTCGTCGCCCGAGCCCTGGAATCGTTTTCCTGCTGAATGGATGGCGTCACGCTGACTCCCACCCTGTGGCGTTCAACGTCGCAGTGGCGCGGTTCATTTCCATGAAGACTGTCGCGACAGAGGTCTTGGTGCCGCTCACTGTTGTCGTTCTAGGGGGCCAACACGTGTGCCCTGTTGTTGAGTTCATTGCGCCACGCCTCGTAGTAGCCTGACGCATTGCAGTTGCGCTCCATGAAACCGTGCATGCCCTTCCGAAAATCCGCATTGGTGATCAAGTTTGTCGCTTTACAATAAAGCCATAATTGATGATGGGCAGGCCTGTTATAATGAGGACTTTCGGTGAAAAAGTCCTAAAAGTCCTAATTTAAGATTTCAGAAAGTCCTAAAATAAGGCTCTGTAAGCAATCTTACAGATGCCATAGAGGAGCCTCTATGCTCCCCATTGGCCTCAAATTGTGCCTTTATTTCGGCTTATAGTGGTCGATTGGGAGGAAATAGGAAAAAATTGACTATCGCGTAATTCGTTATGAGAATTCTTATACGATAGGAGTTTTGTGGCGGGCTCACTGTAATATTCCCTAATACAACGCCTGTCGAAGCTGACTTTTCTGTTATCGGATGGGAAAATGATGTGTATCGGAAGTCACTCGGAGACTTTTCTCTCGAGGGAATTGTCCAGAGTAAGCAGCGCGACCAAGTACTGT
>JAULCF010847901.1:0-18895 GCA_032361265.1 Devaleraea mollis | reverse complement strand
TACACGTTGAAAACGTTTCAAAAAATGAATTGGTTGGTTAGTTTTTTAGTTCCATGGGTGGGGATGCTCTAAGGCACACGACGTGCACAAGCAAATGACCAACCCGCCCACCCCTAGTGCTGCATACGGAAAACGCATCATTACCCACCCCGACTGTCAATACTGGCGCAACGACATCCCATCCGAACGTTTTGCAAGATAAATAGAAGACGGAGAGGAGTGAGACGCCTACCTGCAGTGGCGCATGTTTGACCTGGCAGGAGAAAAATACGCGTCACTCACTTTCCCCCCTGTCCCATGCATCCCGAAACAGTGCTCCATCCTCACGATGGAGGCTGCGCAGCAGAAAAATCCCCGCATTTCCCCGGCTTCACAGCACAGCCCAGCCCCAGCCCGGACAACTCTCCAAGAGTACGTTCTTCCAGGCGCAGAAAGCACCGCCCCCGGCACACCCATCCTCACAAAGTCCAACGAGCCGATCAAGGCCATCAATGACTCCAAGAACTTCGTGAGGAGGGAGCAGCCCAATGTCGATGCTAAGAAGCGAGCGGCTCTACCGTCGTTCAAGGAGACGATACAAGCAGGATGGATAGAGGCCCATTTGGGCAAAGGCGGGTACGAGAGAGCCGACTGGACGTACGTGACGAACGAAAACGTCTAATACGAGGAGCTTTTCGACATGTACAAGAAGCGTCGAACTCAGCAAGAGATCCCTCGGCCCTCGAATTTCCTCAAGGACAAGAACGTCAGGTGGAAGTACGGCCGATCTGCTGTAGACAACGTGGATATGTTCTCAACATACATCTACACCGCGTTCAGAGACTCAGTCGACATCGAACAAACCCTCTCTAAGAGAGTAGACAATGCCGACCTCAACAAATTTATCTGCTGTTCGGTGACTCATGCAGACCTAAATGAGAGACTTCTCAAGATGAGAAACGAAGTCCACGAGATGAGAGAAGACTTCGCCGCCCTCACCAAGGATATAAAGCACGCTGCGAGTGACTTGATGGAGAAAGGGTACATCAAAAAGTTCGAGGACCCAATCCTCGACGACCGGCCGACCCAAAAAGGACGCCAAGGCCATATTCCGAGCCGGAAAGGCTACAACCAGAGCCAACAAGGCTACAACCCGATCCTACAAGTCTAAAACCCTGGCCAG
Source organism: Devaleraea mollis (assembly GCA_032361265.1). Classification (NCBI taxonomy): domain Eukaryota; phylum Rhodophyta; class Florideophyceae; order Palmariales; family Palmariaceae; genus Devaleraea; species Devaleraea mollis. The sequence continues at coordinate 17,733 of JAULCF010847901.1, read as the reverse complement.
CAAGGCCATTCTACCTACCGCGTACCCAGCTACCCCGGCCGAGGCCTCGGCCAACCATCGCAACGCGGAAACGCTCTAGGAGGAGATCGTGGACGAGTACTTCCAGTACCAAGCTGGCAGAGCCGGCAGCCTCAGACAAACAATGGCATGCCACCCCTTCTCCCAGCAAGAGATAGGGCCGCACCAACACGGGAAGAAACTCAGATTTACGATCGAGGAGGAGGACGAGGACAATACCAAAGCGGACGCGGAGCCCCACAACGCGGGGCGAAAGGAGGACAGCAGCGCGACATTCGACGCGTAGAAGCAGACGAACAGGACCAGCAGCGGACGAATGCCAGAGTCCGCTTCCGCATACGCGACTAGATTCTTGACCAAGTATTGCAGATGTTCGGGCTCAGGTATGGAGACCCTACATCCCAGTATGTCTGTAATTGGAATATGGGTTTTAATGACGAAAGCCTACCTTTCTGTATCAACCGCGAGAAATGTGATGGGCAGCGACACATTTTTGCAAACTGGCAGAGGATTGGAGACATGAATCAGAAATAGTACGACGACATGTGTAGTGCGAGTACGTGCAGAGCCAGGAGCACAAGAAGATGCAGAATTGGGACCATGCTGAGGCGCAACCCAGGATTAAATACGACCAGGCCCGCTATGCTTCTTTTCACAATACAGACCCCACAGAAGAGTCTATCACTACACAAACTAGTGCAAAACAGCCCGAGGATTGCCTTCCTTAACACGAGAAGGCAATTATGATAAGACGCGTACGAAAAAGCCCAAACGGACACACTCCACAAGAGTTGCCCCCCTCCCCCCCCGAAGAAGCTAAAAACATTTGTCACTGACCAACAGGGTAAAGTGTTTATTCAAGGTTATAAAAAAGAAGACCACAACTCACTAAGATTGTACCTTCCGATAACACGACGGCGGACGCAAACATAATTGCGTCTGACCAGAATATCTACGGTACTAAACTAACATGTATCATTGACACAGGAGCTGGTGTCAACTTGATAGGACGTAAACATCTCCAAGAGTTTGCGTAATTTAGCTGAAGAAAACTTCCTTACGAAATAAGGAAATATCCCACCGCTTGAACCATAAGAGATGCCATGGGAAAACATTCACAAAGAGTCACGAAATTGTCAACCTGCCGACCTTCTGACTAAGCACTAGCGAAGGTCCAGTGAAATTCCAAAACGTCGAACTCTACTTACTAGAGCCGGCAGAGTAAATGCTATTGGGGTTGCATTTTACTAAGGCAATCGGTTTTGATATTGGTATCTTATTAGCAGAGAACTCTAAAACTTTGGTCGGCCCGGACTTGAATACACAGGCCGACTTAAAAGAGGCGAAGGTCCACCGGCTGCTTAAAAAGAGCGCCGGTGACTATGTTCCTATTCAGTTTGATGCAAGAGCACCATTGGACGCTGCGGACCCATTGGAGTACAATGCACCCTGTCTAACAGTAGGTCAGGTAGCTCCTAACGAAGAAATACAGCTTATGGTTGCTATGCGAGATAGGGCCTATGATGCAATAAGAGCGTATCGGGTGGACTCGAACTACAGAGGACAAATCCCCTCTAACTCTGAGGCACAATTTGAAGTGCTACTAAATAAGTATCAACAATTGTTTTGTTCCAAACTAACTGGACGGCCTCCGTGAAAAATAGCACCTATCCGCGTACCTCCAAAAGAGGGGGCTAAATCTGTACAAAGTAGAGTCCGCAGATATCTGCCACAGAAACATGCATTTCTGTCGGATATATGCCAGGGGTTACATACCGAAGGCTTGGTACGCCGGGTACACCCAGCCGAGAATGAAGCAGCACCATTGCATTTATCAACCCCCCCACCGGCAATGTTTCGCATGACCGTCGACTTGCGGCCGGTCAATAATGCTACCGTAAAGGATGACCGCCCCATTCCCAACATGGAGACGATGCTACTTGATGTCCAAAACGACTATTAGTTTTTCGCTCATTTTTTCGCTCAAATCGATATGACACATGCCTATTTCCATGTCGATATCCATGAAGAGGATAGGCACAAGCACACATTCAGAGGAGCGGACTCCCATGCAATATATGAGCCGCTCAGATCACTACAAGGAGCAAAGAACTCCGGAATCCACCTTCAAGTGGAGGTCACTGAAGCCTTTAAGGAAATATTACTCAATATTCTTCTATGGCTGGACTACTGGCTCCTCCACACGAAGACTTTCAATGAACATATAAAAGTCTTCGAGAAATTCTTTAGCTTATGCGATGAATGGAATTTCACGCTAAGCCCCGCAAAATGCAACCTTATAACATACAAGGTAAAATGATGCGGAAGAATAGTAACTGCAGAAGGGATCACACTATATCCCCGTCGTATTGATGGCCTACTCTCAATGGAGAAGCCAGAAACGGCGGGCGACCTACAGCAATTCATATGCGCAATCAACTGGATGCGTAAGGGTATCCCGGAGTACAACAAAAACGTTGGTCCGTTGCAAGCCCTACTATTGCTAAGCCTAATCAAAAAATACAATACTAAAAAGACTGCTTTATCAAAAGTTCCACTACAACCAGAGATATGGACATCAGAAATTCAAAAAATCTTTGATGATATCAAAGGGCTCATCGCAAAGCGCATGCGTCTAAATCTCTTAGACCCTAACAAACTACTCTGCATGAACGCCGATGCCTCAGAGCACTACTGGGCCGTTGTTCTCACGCAAATCCCGAAGAAAGATGTCGCGAAACCTCAACAAGAGCAACGCCATGAGACATTGGCATTTGTCAGTGGCGCCTTCTCCGGGGAAATGGCGCAATGGTCCATTTGTGAAAAGGAAGCTTTCGAAATGGTCAATGCAATGTCGCAAACTGATTGTTACACAGCTTGCGCAGAGACAAGTATATATACAGATCACAGAAATCTTATATTTATCTTCGATCCTCTAAAGAGTCACCCCGAATATGCCCGCATAGTTGGTGGTTATATTTAGAGATGGGCGCTCATACTCTCACAATTCGAGTATGTATTTAGCCCCGTTCCAGGGGAGTTAAATTAGTTCCCTTGTCTTATGAAAACGTGGGGGAGGCAAATTCTAAGGCTCGAAGAATCTATCTGTCCACACCCAATGTGGATGAAGAGAAAATCAACTTCAGCTCTATCTTACAAAACGTACTCAAGGCTCAAACCAAAATGCCCGCCGCCGAAGATATGCATCTAGCAAAAGACAGTAATTCAACACACGACTGCCTATTGCGCGACGGTAAGATCTATACACCCAAACAGGATTTACAGGTCAAACTAGATATGTTGATCACTGGCCACTGTGGTCCATCAGGACACAGAGGCCAGGCCGTCACAGGCGACCATAAGAAGAAAAAGTTCACATGGAGGGGTATCACGGATTACATCAAAGACATGCGTGAACAAATGCCTACACTCTCAGCCCACCAAAGTTCAACTACGAGTAACGAGAGGACATGCTCACTCTCTACATTCTTTCAAGCCAAACGAAATACTGCATTTCGATTTCTTGTAAATGGGCGAGGGAGAGCAAAATTTGAAGTACATTCTTATCCTAAAAAACAGCTTCTCCAGTTTCGTGTGGCTTATAACAGCCCATAAATTGACACCGTCACCACAGTCGAGGCACTTAAAACCTGGATAACCCTCTTCGGTCCACCAAGAATATGGGTCTCCGATCAAGGAAGTCACTTCAAAAACGAAGCTATGAATAAGATCGCCCCTACACTCGGCACGAAGCACCACTATGCAAGTTCTTACCACGCACAGTCAAACGGGACTGTGGAGGTTGTGTGCGGAGAGATGATACGTGCCTGCCGCACACTAATATCGGAAACCAAACTAGGTCCGTCCGCTCGGCCCCGGTTCACTAACACCATTCAAATGATAATAAATCGTTCAAAGACCGATACACTGGGAAAGAAACTTGCCCCAGTTACAGTATTAACACTACTGCCGCCAGCACACCGGTTGTCTGTTATCTTTCCAGAAAACCCAACAAGAGATCCAAATTCTATCGATGGTAAAGGCGGCACAACTAATACAACATGAAAAATTGTACGATTCTATCAATACGATGAATAGTAAAGTGGCCGCCGCTGCAGACTCTAAAAGAGCAGCAGCAGTCCAAAGGCACAATAGTGACACAAAATTCACTGCTTTCACTTCGACACAGGCGACTTCGCGCTTGTTAGAAGCCCCCAGCCAAAAACCAGAACAAGCTGTCTGCGACTTGGACAGGGTCGGCGAGGGTAATGGGTGTCATAACCCCCCTCGTCGCCAAAATTTAAAGCCTAGTAGACAATAAAGTGCGATACATACACGTCTCCCGCCTGAAATTCTATCACTCAGCGTCGCTGAACCTGACGGAAGCGTTAAAAGAACACTTAGCCTATAGGCATACCAACAGGCGGCACTTTATATGATTGTGAAAATCAAAGAGGAACGCAAAAAGTCGCGACGTACATTTTAGGTGCTGGTAAACTGGGTTGTATTCCCGGGCGAGGATACATGGGAAAAGCTCAAGATCCTCGCCGCGGACGTGCCATTCCGGCTCATAGAGTTTTTGAGCTCCACCGACAGAAATGATTCAGGGTCTCTAGTGGCTCTTAAACAAGTCAGGAAGCTCATCAAAGAGCAAACACGTGAGGCTAACAAATAAGCCAACCTGATAACAAAACGGTATATATCCGAAACCTTTAACACTCTTACAATACAGAGAGCACGTCGGCCTATTTGACCCGGTACATGCAAATGATTGGATCGACGGGGTGCCTTCGCTTACAACAACCGGAAGGTTTACAAACCAAGTGTAACTATAGCCACATGACTCTCGGACTTCATGCCCCACGAGTACAACGGGGATTTAACCTACAAAATAGGTGAATGAGGCTAGGAAGTTAATAGCTCTGGGGTCCCAACGTACAACCCATATACGCCGGAACATTTGAGTGGCTCACTACGGAGCATAAAAAGAACATAACCCTGGGAGTTAAGACCCACAGACGTGCGTCGTACTGACCGCTGTTAGCATCGCTATTTTATACTAGCGCTCCACTAATCCCACATAGCTGGAGGCACTGATGTACACGGTCACATGACAGCATGTCAGGGTACAGGGATGTGGTTAAAGTGTCATCTACATTCACACTAGATGACAACTGAACACGTGCAACCGCCTCCCAAAGAGGCGACATACACGTGTCGTGCTAATCGTCACATGAAGAGATGGTACATGCATATCTGCCAAATCAGATCGCTACACAGCACAGTGATTTACCGGCCGTCTATTAAGTACTCATACTTACCCTCAATATGGGCCCGTACAGTAGCCGGCCAATTCAAAGTACATCAAGGGCGGTAAAAGTACCACCCTGGGCCCAGGAAGAGCACACACGATCGCTCAACCAATTCAGCTCGGTGTGCTTTGCCCCCCTGGGCACCACATATTTCGCATAGTAGCTACAGCAGCCCTGCACCCCTCTCAGAGCACCGTCAGCCACCTCTACTACCGAGGGTTCCTAGACGGGGCCCAGCACTGTGTATCATTTTCATCTTCAAAAACGTAACTCATTAAATACGGTACTTTGTCCAAATTTGGATCGGAGACAACCCCTGGACGCGTAATTAAGCTGTGCTCACATCCATGTGGTTTTCTAAGCTCTATTCTAATTACCACAACCGCGTTTTTCCCTGGATTGCAAGTCCCTCCCACCTTTTTGTCTTCAATTTGCCAAATGTTCACGCTCCAGACAGTGGCAACGATTTTCATAATGCTCATACGCAAGACGCTTTTACTGTGCCATGTCCATCAATTGATATTTCAGAAGCATCCCACCAACACCGATGGCAGGAAGGGATGCTGAGATGAGCGTGCTCAGCACGAAATAAAGGAAGGAAATGCCCCGGTTCGACAAGAACTACTAGTTCTTGTTGAACCTGGGCATTTACTTCCTTTTTGTAAACAGTTCAGTACACAACCCGCTCCTTTCCCCATCGCGCCGCGCAACTTCCTCATACCCTACTAGAATATAGACATGCGCCTAAATTGGAATGGACTATCCCAGTCATTTCAAATGGCTGGGCATAGCCCATATCATGCCGTTATGGCGGCGGTGGCATCTGTCTTCGCAAGCTCTTCTCCCTGCGCCGCTGATGAGTTCGTCGACTACTTCACACTACCTCTATTTCTTCCAATCGCCGCTGCTCCCAAGGTCTAACTTTACAAGGCCTCCGCGCAAAATCTGTGAAGCTAGACCTTCCATGGAAGTACGGCCGTGCCGGCCACAGTCTGTGCCACAATTTCGTTCGCTACCGCCTCTCCCTCTCCCACATCTTTGCGTGCATCGCCGGGCCTCTCATCTCCTACCACGGTCTACTCTACCTTCAGTTATCTCTCATCAAATGGCCTCCACGGCCAACACTTCGAGTGTGCAGCTTCAACCGTGGGGGTCGTTTGAAGAGAGATGGCTGACGCTTGTGCCGAGATGGCACCCGCTGGCGGCGCCATAATTGGTTGAGAAGTGGACGGAGACTGAGCCAGCCTTTCCGAAATATGCCCATCTTAAGGGTAGCTTCCGCGCTACTGTAATTCCTTAAGAAGAAAACGACGAAATAGAGGAGGAAGCATGATGAAGTGTAAGGTTTTCCTTTCTTTTTATTTTGCACCCGCATTTCCGACTTCCTTTTTTGAAGAAAATCTTTACCAAAACCGGTTTTAAAGGCCTTTATTTTACTTTTACTTTACTTTACGAAATTACAATGTAAAGCCACAGGGGCTTTATCTTTACTTTAGGAAATAACGATGTAAAGCCGCGGAGGCTTTACCTTTACTTTAGATCATTCCCATTTTAGAAACTGTAAAAGTTTCTTTACTTTATATGTGACACCATTTAAAATCCAAACGCTGCTTATAAGTGTCACGAAAATATCGCTAAGAAGCGTCATTGGAAGATCGTTTAAAATTTTAACGCGTCAAAGCGTTTGATGTCTCTCCGATTTGCCATTCTTTACAGGCTGTGGAAAAGATAAGTCTCTTGTGCCCGAGGTTTCCCAAGAAATAAAGGCTTTCTAAAGATTTTCTCGTTTAGTACCTTCACCTAAGAAAAAAAGGTTGTCTAAATAGACCACGTTTTTTTCTCAGACATCTCGTGTCTGAAGTTTACCTCAGAAGAATTGGTCGAATAATTAACAAGATCTAGTTCTTTAAACGACCTATTTTCTTCGAATCGGTTCGCCTGAAAAAGGGGCGGGAATGCGTCAAGAGTTGCGGTCAGTTAAATTGCGTGTTACAGTTTGCTAGTCAAAAGCTGAATCTAATTTTGTAGATATTTTCTGTCTGTGCTCCGCGGGGCGCTCAAGAAAGAAACGGGGGGACGCGGGTTTCCTAGACTGTATAACATGGTTGCGTCCCAGAAATGTACCCAAGTAAGTGTCCAAAAATATGTCTAAGACTGTGCCCAGGATTTTGTTCAAGAGTGTGCCCAAGAATGCGTCCAAGCACGCGTCCGAGAGTATGTTCAAGAATGTTTCAGAGATGGTGTCCAAGAATGTCAACAATGTTTCTAAGAATGTGTCCAATAATGAGCCAAAGAATAAGTCGAGGAATGAGTCCACATGTGTGGTCCGCATTTTACTTTTTAAAGTAAAACAGAGAAAATGGGGCAGAAGCGGAGGGGAGTGTGATCTGCTCCGACCAGAGCAAAATCAAGGAAGTTAAAATTCTCACCCGAGAAGCACTGTGGCTTGATCGCGGTGGCTGCGGGGTTACCGCCTGTATCTCTGTAGCTTGGCGCATAGGCCGCGGTGATGTCGCCGTCTCGCTGTGGAGATGGATACGCGGCACGCGTGGATGCACTCGGAGTGCATCCTCGCTTCCCGAGTCGAACGCGAGGGCGTCGTGGCGCGCGAGGGTAAAAGAGAGAGCGCCGGGTGCAAAGAGGTTGGCATGCCGAGGGAAAAGGGGGTCCATTGTTTCGTACCCTCGGTGGCCAGGGCGGCGAGTGCCGTCCTGAGGTCTATTGTGTGGACGGTAAAACTTGGTGTATGATACACCTGCTTAATGGTTTCGGTGTATTATACACCCATTAGTTTTCATGACTGTTCTCGGTGACAGTGCTATGATAGCTTTTCAACCACGTGAGTTGACGTGGTACCACGTGTCCCATACATCAGTGCCACAGCTGACGGTTAGCTTAACCTTGTGGTGCTATTAGTCAGCGCTTTTGTTCGGGACTTGTTGTGAGCATTGCACTGAGTATGCATTGTTTGGGTCATTAATCCAAGTCTTAACTTTCAGGGTTATATATATCCATACGACGTTGGTGTTTGTTGCCAGTGGGCCCTTGTTGGTCCTCACGATAAGGTTGGTGATGAGCCTCGACATTGTCGAGCCTTAGGCACGTCTACGGCTTAAGACAAAAAACTAGCCATTTGTTTTTGTCGACGGGATATTCCTGGTCGGCTGAGACGGTTAGTTACTCCGCTCGCCTGTTAGTTAAAGTTGCACTTTGGAAAACCCTTGATCATGTTGATCATAGGATACTTTCGGACTTGGGCTTCCAAATGGGGCGTTACCAACGCCCCACTGGGAAGTGGTCCAAGTGGAAAGGCGCACATTGCAGCCGATCTCTTACCAAACGAGACAAAGTATGTCTTTTTTAACCTCCTATGGTATATATACCTATAGCTTGCGCCGTTTTCAAGTGTAGTTTTCTCGGTTTGAGACTATCACCATGATGGTTTGTCTTGCGCAAAGGTTAGCTCTGTGAGATTTTCGCCAAAGCTGCCTAAAACATCGGATCTTATGAGGCGGAATTCAATCCTTTTCTCAAGCGGACAGGCCCGTCCTAATAGAGGAACCGCAGGCGTTCCTTTGCGTCCTTATCAGGGAAGCCTACCCATGACACGTTCACCTCAAAAGAGCGTCGCGTCTTCGACACGTCTTTGAACTCTTCTACGAGGTACAGTGAGGCGTGCTGATCCTTCAGATAGTCTGTAAGTTCTTCATTGACGTCGAGGAATGCACTGTCGTAAAATTTCGTACGCGATACATGGATCCCGCGAAGTTCGCCTGACAGCAAATCTCCCGTTTGAGCGACTAAAGGTGAAATAGTTTTCGTTAACTTTGCCGGCCCCGATCACAGTATGGTAAGCTTGTTGAGCTTCTGTGGCTGTGGGCATCCGAAGAGGACATAGTCGCCAACTTCAAAGTAAATCGACTGCACGTTAGTGCTTCTTCTATGCCGTCTCGTCCGTTCCTCCCTGCGTGCGTGTGCTGAGGCATTTACTGTCCTGTGCATGGAGTCGATTGGATTTTAAATTGCTTTGTAAAGCATTAGTTGGAGGGCCTTAACCATAGTTAATGTCTTTACGGCATCTGCCTCTCCCTGTTTCTTAGGCAGATACGCGAGAGAGAATTCAGTTTTCTGCTGCGTAAACGCAGTCAGCGGTGTGATGTTATTACCCAGATTTGGGGATGGTGATTGGTTCTTAACCATTTGCTCCATTTGGTATGTCGCGGACAAGACGACACACAAAGGTTATACTCGGGCTTTATGTGAAGTTGTCTGTCTTGCAGATATTCAAAACCTTCTCGAGTGCAGTCATGTGCTCGATCCACGCTTTGCTGAGGATTAGCCAGTGACCGAGCCAGAGTAGTATATTCTCTTTGATATCGTTCAGAAGGCTCGGTGGCGTGCACCTGAAAGTGTAAACTGGAGTTCTTTGCTACTTGCAGCGAGCGCAAAGGTTCATGAAGCGAGTGCGCATTGGCACCGCGGAAAGTGTGGAAGTGCTTGTCGTCCTTACAAATATTTCTCACTGATGGCTTTGCATAATTGATGGATTTGCATCAGGCTTAAGTGGGATTCGTATGGGGGGTACTGCACAGGGGATTCTCCCTGTGAGTTCGGTTGAAAATATTGATTTGTATTTTGTAAATAAAACTCCACTTCGGCTTCGGCGTCATCAGGAATTTGCGCGGTGTACTGTGCGTCCGCGCGATATTCGCTGATGGCCATGTTGGCGCGAAAAGTCATGTAAGAAAACAATTATTTTCATGTTGAATATCCAAACTTTCTACAGTGAGGTATAGTGCTTGTACGTCGAGCTAAAAATCCTCCTCCAGCGGCACCTGGGCCTCATGTTTTTGCGTGACGTAGGAAACGACATTGGCCTTTAATCTTATAAGATTAAAGGCTATAGCCGGAAAATAGTTCCCCTTTGAAGTTTCAAATTATCTTCATTGAGATTAATTCTGTTGAGCTCGTCGAAGTTGGCGGCCACCCACACAGGAGCATCAAACCCAATCGCTTGTGTGAATAGCGTAGAGAGGATCATCTCGGGGGCGCCGGGAACGAGGATTTTTTTACATTTTGTACTTCCAAGTGCCCGGCTGCCGTTTCGAGCTCTAGACTTCGTACTGTGACGAGCTCGTGTGCCGTCTCGGTTTCTTGACCAAGAGCAGCAATGATGAATTACGGCGGACAAGGCTTCCGTTCATAGAGTTAGCTGCCTCTTAGAGTCGGAGGAGGTTCTTCAAGAAGACAAATTGCCACCGAGAAGGTTGACATCGGATCCGGTGTCCCTTAGACAAGAAAAGCGGGAATTTCCACATCGGAATTAACCAGATTGTCGACACTTTGGTCATAGTTTTCAAGACGAAGTTCGTCGGAGTGGTTGCCTGCTGCATTGAAGTCGAGAATGCGACGACCTTTGGGATGCTTCGATCTTTTTCGCGCCTTCGAAAACCACCTTCCGCGGTCACCGTTTCCTTCTCTTGCCCCGGCTTTCGTGTTCAACATCAGTCAAGTTGACTGCCGGACTTATTGGTCTTGTTGAAAGCGCGATGAAGGTAAAGGGCTTTTGCCTGCCGGGTTTTTACCCGTTTCTTGTCAGCTTCCCGCTTTGTTTTTCGACTAACGCCTTGAACTCGTGCACGGAGTGCGTGTCTTTGCATACACTCGTTCCGAGAACGTAAATAGGCGGCACTTTCTTACCACGGTGGAGCGTGTGGTACCTCCCGTATCTGTTGTAATTGTCAACATCAATCTGTAGGCAGTTGTTCGGCTCCGACTCGCTGAATGTAGCGTATTCGTCGCCATCGCCTTGGAAACGTTTCCGGCTGGCTGTGCAGCGTCACGCTGGGCATCGCCCTTTTGGCGATTTATGCAGCTTTGACGTGGGTCATTAACTTGACGACTGTATCGGCGGCGGTCTTGCTACCGTTCGCCGTTTTCTTTCGATGGCGCAAGCATAGTTGCCCGGCTGTTGAGCTCGTTCGTCCACGTGGCGTAATAGCGGGATGCGTCGTAGTTACGCTCTCTAAAACCCTGCATAAATTTCCGCAGATCCACATTTGTGATCAAGCTTTTTGAGTTCTCGTACGCGTCGTCTTTTTCCCGTTCCCGTCCTCTATTTTCCGCGTCGCAGCGTAGGCTGCGCGCGTACTTTGACTTTCAGTGCGGGGGCGCCATCTATTGGCCTTACGACTCGCTGGCGGAGCTATCACTTTCGTCACGCTGAGCCTGCATGTCGTGCGAGCTCTTTGGCTCGTCACGGCTAGCATAGCTGCCGCATTGATCATTGTCAGTTTCGAGATCATCGTGATGCTCGAGTTCGTGATGGTATTCTTCGTGCCGCTCTTCGTCGTGACGGAGATCCTCGCACCATTGATCGTCTTTATCATTCTCTTCAGCGAAGCGTGCAAGCTGCTAACGGTCTGGCGAGGGACGCTCCCACTCAGCATGATCGGCAGGCTGGTTAGGCTTCTATCCATGTTGGATGTTTCCATAACGGAATTAAGGCTCTGTCCTTTGCTCGCCATAGCTTCTGAGGGGTAAGTGAGGGGCCTGATAATACCCCTGTGGGTTATTTTGATAGCCGTCCTGCCGATCATCGTGGACATAGCCATCCTGTTGATTTGGCTGGCCATAGCCATCGTACTTTGACGCGTAGCCTTAGTCGTCGCTTGTTTTGCGTAGCCATATACACCATCACGTGTATGATACTTCCTGTGTTAATATACAGGGATGGCCACGACATTCCTCGCCTACCATGCATAGCGCATTGGCTCGGCATTTTCATACCTTTCAGAGCGAGGGCGGGATTGGGGGTGTTTCCACGACCATTTTGTTCATTTTACTCATGTTGAGGTGTGGTCGGACGCGATTGTGGCGTGTAAGATCGTGAGCGAGATTGTTTGAGCTCACGTGGGTAAGGCTTTGACCTTAGCCAAGATTGTCAATACCGTTTGCATGCGTTTGGTTTTGAAATCTCTTTGAGCTTTGTCACCCTCCAGTTCCATTTCGGAACACGATTTTCGTGCGCACATGTTATTCCCCCGAAGTATTTCGATCTTGCATTTGTACCTGCATATGCCCACCACCAAGCATTTTGCGTTGGAGGGGTCCGACTGCATACTGTTGCGGGGGGTGGGGGTGGTATTTCCTGAATCGAGCGGCATTTGAAGGTGATGCTTCGAAGCGGAAATTGTGAGCGCCGATACCGTTTGAATGCGTTTGGCTTTGCCAGCTCGTTAAGCTTTGAAGACGTCGCTAAGATATTAATCTGTTCACGACTTTGCCCTATAATCGAATTATAGAGTGGCTTCGCCAGCTCGTTGAGCTTTGAGGCGTCGCTAGATTTTAATATTTTTGCGATGTTGCCTTACTATATTATTATTGGGCTTTTCCAGCTCATTGAGCTTTGTAGGCTACGCTAGGAGTTTTACCCCTTCTGCGATCATGCCCTATAGTAATGTTATATGGCTTCGCCAGCTCGTTGATCTTTGAAAGCGTCGCTAGATTTTAATATTTTTGCGATGTTGCCTTATATTTTTATAGAGCTAGCCAGGATTGAAGACCTTATCGTGGTCGATATTTGGGATTTACCCACTCCAATCTCTGAGGTTCTCTACTCGTACTAGTTGATCATAAATCCATTCCCATTTATTACGGCTTTCACTTTTTGTGAGTAGACGCGCGTAATGAGGGTTTTGAAACAGGCGTTTGCTATGTTCCATTGTGGCAGCGTTTTTAACAACGCCGTTCTTGTTGTGAATCAATGCAGGTTTGAAAATATACCCCTTCTGTGCGTCGTTTCGACGAACTTTCGATTGGGTCACCAATTTCAATTTTTGAAATATTTGCTCCGCTCATTACATCATTGGTAAGTTCGTAATCATGTGACGCAAGCCTCAAAGTCATTCCAATCAACGGGATAGCTTGAAGCTGCTTCGGCCTCGTCGTTATTTCGATCGACCGACTTTCTTCGCCCATCGCCTCCCGAGTTTGAGGAGAGCTTTGCTCCCGTAACTCTTGCGTCTTTGCGCGGCGGGGTTTCCTGTCGGTGTTCGACATCAACATCGTTCTTTAATGGGTCCGACTGCGCATATGCGTTGGGATGGCTGAATTTGTTGAGGTTCCTAACCTCCTCACGTGGCGCAACATTGTGAGCGACCAGCTCAAATTTGCGGTCGGGCGACTCGACATTGACAGCGTTGCTGACAGAAGGATAATTTGCACCAGCGTTAGCGATTGCCGGCGGTATGTCCTCCTTGACGACCTCGGTCTCCGCAAAGCTTTGAACGTCGGCGGGCGGAGACGAAGCGTTGCCCCTGTCGTTGCTTCAAATTTGGAGGTTTGCAGAGACGAAGTTAGCCTCGTCGATGTTTTCTCTTTATCTTTCAGTCGACTAATAATAGAACAGTGAACAATTTACAAATATAGTATACAAAACAACAGACAAAATCGCTTTTGGATTTAAAATGTGGTCTTAGGTAGGTTAAATTTGACCGTGTGTTTATTTAAACAATTTTACAAGAGAAAGTTTATATCTGGAAGGAAGAGTGAATCCCTGGTATCACTTCTTGACTCTCTTCTTCCAGCTTCACTAGATTCTACAACTAGCTTGCTCTTATGTACTACCTTCTAAACGCATGACGTGATCGACCACTTGTGTCTACTGGCGATTCCATTTGTGAACTTGTGTTCATTCCTATAAAACTTTAGCATGTCTTTGACAATGGCTTCTTCCATTAAAGCCCTGGTACTTTTGTTCAGACAAAAGTATTTAACATTCTTATTTATACTTGATACTTTTTGACCTTAGGAAAAGAATAGTTTTTAGACTTGGTCTTATTATTTCTACTGATTAATCAGTAGGGAATGGGAATTCCCATCTCGGAAATTTAAAAAGTATGTCCTTTAGAACAATTCGTCAAACTTTGTTTCTTTTTTCAAAACAATTACCCAACAACCAATTCACGGAACGTTTATCTAGTAATGAATGCTGACTGATCCCACTGATCCTGTTCCGATAAAATCGCGGTTGCGTATACAGCACGGCGGAGATCGCCCAATTTGGCAAACTTGTTGTTGATCCTCGACTAGAAATCTTTGGTACTTGTTTTAGACTCCCTCAAATGACTTGGATACCCGCGACATTTGATTAGCGGCGTTTTTCGACGGGCTGTAGCCAACTCCGTTCTTACGCCTTCCTGAGTCATGACGGCCCGTGATCCCTTTCTCGACAGTAGAACTGTTACGCCACTCTTTCCTACAGGAACTATAGTTCTGTGATAGACAAAATAGGCGAACTTTGCTTTCCGTCCGTCTCTTTCATCATGAAGAGATCAATATCAAAAACCTTTGATGAAAATCATGATTCAAGTTTGGTAACCAGTCTTCCGTAGCAGTAGAATTTCTCTTCTGGAGTGTTCTCTATTTTACCCGCACACGATTCAGGGTCGGAGGGGTTTCAGACAAAAAAAAACTCTTCGAAGCACAAAGCAGACGGTCCACAGAAGACTAGTTTCTTCTTTTTGAAAATAAATTCGTTCAAAAGAGAAGGATAGTCACCGTCAGATAGAATAGAAATAGAGCTTTTCGCACTGTAACTCGTGCGAATATTACTTGAGGGCTAGAAAAAATTGTTCGGATAAAGGGATCCATATATTTTGAATAGAGAGAGAGAAAGTTTGTTCTTGAATGGACTATCAAGTTGATGGTGGATCGTTGGTGATTCTTGCTCAAGCTTTAGTTTTCTTGTTTTTACTGTTTTCTGATTTCGAATATTCACTATTTTGATATTTCCGCGGACTTTCGTTATTTGCTGCCTTGGCTGCGCTAGATAGCACTGCAAAAATGACCTATGGCATATTTCCTTTGCAAATTTGCACTAACACGCGCACTCTAACTTGAACAATTTCAAAGCAGTCCCATGTTTGATACAGCCGAGTGATTTCGTACACATGTCGCTGATCATCTTATTATTTGACGTCTGATCTGGTTCGATCTCTCCCTCAGGCACCAATTCTTTAATTAAGTGGTATTTAATGTCAATATGTTTGACTAATCGAAATTGGCCATTTCCTTTTGACCACGAGCTTGAAGCAGTGCAGTCTTGTTGGGTCTTTGTGGCCCCATCTTGTGGGTAGCCTAACTCGCTCACGAGACACCTTAGCCATCTGATCTCTTTTCTTATCTCAGAAAACTTATCGGCTCAGATTCTTCAGTACTCAGAGCTATCACTGCCTGTTTTTTACTCCTCCAACTAATTGGTATCGAACCAAACATCACAACGTTTCCAGATATCGATTTTCGATCAAGGGTGGAACCAAAACTGGCATCAGCTGAACTTGTCAATAAACCCGACTCTGAATTTATATTGAAACACAATTCCCTCGTGTCTTTTAGGTACCGCAGTATCCTTTTTTAAGCCTTCCAGTGAATTTCTTTTGGGTTCGATACTTGTTGACAAAGGATTCCGACAGCAAAATTAATATATGAAAAAACTAATATCAGGTATTGTTTTGGTAGCAAGATATAATAGCTGTTCGATACCTTCTTTATAAGGGAAGTCAACTGACTGTGTCACCGTCCCTTCTGTTTTTCAATTTTAGAAAGCTCCGAAAATATTCCTGGACCTAGTAGAGAACAGTCTGGTTTATTTTCTCTCATCTTATGATATTCAAGTGTATCATCTATATAGGATCTTTGAGTTAGCAACAATCTCCCATTCTTTCTTAAAATCTCTACGTCGAGAAAATACTCGGCTTCTCCCATATCTAATATCGAAAACTCCTTTCCAATTCAGATGTGACCTTTTTTATTTTTTGCCGCACTTTTACTGACACATAATAGATCATTTATATAAGCTAAAAGGATCAACTTGTGAGGTCCTTCCACTCTTTCATATGCGCATTCTGTATATAGTACCTATTTGAACTTGTACTTGAGTAGAGTTTTCTCCAGAAAATCATTGAATACCCGGGATGCTTATCGAAGACCATAGATTGGTCTCTTTAACTTGAAAACTGTATTCGGGTTGTCCCTATCATACCCCCGGGTAGTCTCATGAAGATATCACCGATCACGGTGCCGTAAAAAAACGCGCTACGGACATCAAACTGGGCTATTTTGGCCCCCACGAGTTGGGCTATCGCCAAAATTGCACGCACGGTGGTAAAGTTCACTATGGGTGAAAACGTGTCGCCAACGTCTCGAGGGTCCTAAAACAGTCTAAAATTACCAATCTCGCTTTTCTCTTGTTGATGCTGTGATCACTGTTGCGTTTTATTTTTAGAACAAACTTGGATGGAATAATTTTATTTCCAGCTGCTTCCTCTCTGGGAACAACTTCCCATGTCTCTCTTTCCCGTAAAGAATCCAACTCACTGTTTATGGCCTTGCGCCATTCTTCGTGATTCTCACGGTTTATCGCCTGTGATATATTTGGACTACCAAAGTACATCCCAGACAGAACACAAGCTCTAGATGGAGTTGTGATAGACGCACTCCCGAATCGCTCGGGAGCTCTTTTTACTCTATTAGAAGTTCTTATTTGAAAAATCTCAGTTTAATTTTCTTCTTCTTCGTCTTCATTGTCTTTGTCACTTTCATCTCTTTCCTCCTCGTCTGTAAAATCATCCGAATTTTCAACGGCGCCCAGTTTGTTCTGAATAGGAACTGTTATCTCTTTGATTGTCGTCTGACGAGTCAGACTCGTCTGACTCATCCACGCTGTCTACAGGACCAAAACTTGAGTCTGATCAATCGGATCTATTAGGCTCTATTTCACTTTCTGAAACCGATTTTTTGTCTTCAGTATCGGTTTTCTTTGATCCAGCCTGGTCTCTTATTAGAGCTGGTCCTACTGAACCAAGGGAATATATTTTCATCAAATTTGGCGTGCCGCACTACGTACACAGTTTCCCCTCTTTTGTTAGACGTTATAAGCCCAATTTGTGCTACCGTCGGTGAAAGGTATGATATACCTCGATCCATCATGACCGGTAACATTCATAGGTCCAAATTTATCACCGTTAATACATGATCCTAGAGTTACACAAGAACCACAATCAATAACATCTGGCCTGTCATTAAAATCAACACCAGATTATTTCTTCTCACTGAGTGTTTTATGGCCTCTTGATTTACGTGAGCGAGTCTACGATGTCAAAGATCTTGTTCACTTGACGTATCGTTACATCGTTTTCTAATTTCTTCCATGTCATTTTTGGAAACATTCAACTGATCTCCTAAACCAGAATGTTTTGATTCATCTCATAAGAGCAACACTATCGCAGTTGCTACTTTTACTGCTACTTTTTCTAATTTTGCTAAATTTATTTCTAAATCGGAAAAGGCAGGACTATCGCGCGGTGGTACATATTTGACGTTTGGAATGCTACTCGAAGGT
>JAULCF010846790.1:1011-18909 GCA_032361265.1 Devaleraea mollis | reverse complement strand
GGGATCGTCGCTTGCACGCAACTCGGCAACGGCGAGCGCTGCCGCTTCGACCGTGTCGTACTCGAACACATCGAGATCAGCAGAGACCTGATCGAACGCATTGATCGTCGCTCCAAGGCTGCCGAGGAATGCCTGGTTCGCCCAGGCATCAGCGCCGCCGACGTCGACCATCCACCAGACACCGGAGGGAGCGGTCCAGGCCGAGCCGAGCGCCGAGGTGTCGAGATCGTCCAACAGCGGACCGTACGAGACAACGATGGCGGCGTCCGGGGAAGGGTCGGTCCGGAAGTTCAGCGTGTCGTCGTATGCCACACCGACGATGGCCAATGGCGAGCCCTCGCTCGGTCCGAAGTCGAGTGGCTCGCCAGCGACTCCAGCGTCGGCCGGCGCTTCACTCGTGGTGGCTGCGACCGTCGTTGTCGTCGACTCTGCGGCGGGCTCAGTGCCGTCTGTGCTGCCGTCGCCGTCATCGGCGGTCACGATCGTGCGCTCACTGCTGTCATTCGAGGCAGACGAGGTCGTCGTGGTCTCTGCGGCGCTCGAGGTCGTGCTGTCTTGCGCATCGATGACGTCAGCATCGCTGCCACATGCGGCGACGAGCAGAGTGAAGCCAGCAAGAGCGGCGATCAGCCGAGCGCCGGAACGCGAACGGTCGGGGTTGGTGTGGTCGGACATGGTTCCCTCCTCACGCTGCTGACCCATCGGGCCGAGCACGTGAAACAACGTATGTGACGAACACGCCTCCCATCGGTCGCTCTCGAGCCTTTGTGAGGATCGCCTCTCCACGCGGTGCTTCTCCACGCAGAGAGTCGCCGGAGGAGTGACTCGGCGACTACCCTCAGCGACCGATCCTCACTGATTCGACGAATTCGTCGACACCCCTGCCCCGGAGTTTCTTCATGCCGAAGAAGACAATCGACCTCGACACGCCGTTCAAGCGAGGCGAGAAGGTCATCACGACGCGTCGCCATCGCAACATCCCCGATGGTGCCGAGGGCAAGATCAAGCTGATCAACGGCCTGGAGACCCTCGACGGAGTGAAGCCTTGGATCCGCTACTGGGTCCGCTTCGAGGATCACGGTCTGGTCGGTCAGATCAGCCACGAGAGCCTCACCCGGCCGTACCAGTTCGGGGCATGGCTCGACCGTGAAGAGGAACGAGTTCGTGCAGAGCTGGACTCTGCGTCTGCAGCC
Source organism: Devaleraea mollis (assembly GCA_032361265.1). Taxonomy (NCBI): domain Eukaryota; phylum Rhodophyta; class Florideophyceae; order Palmariales; family Palmariaceae; genus Devaleraea; species Devaleraea mollis. The sequence goes on along the minus strand of JAULCF010846790.1, from coordinate 17,716 downwards.
ACCGCAGCAGATGACGCTCCCGCTGCTGCTGCGGTTGGGGCCGGCGATGGCATTGCCAGCCAGATTCCTGCAGCGCTTCTCGAGCGAAGCAGAGCCGCAAAGGCTCGCCTGCTCGGCGCCTGACTCGAACCCTGTTGTGAAACGAACGGCGATCCTCCTCTCCGGGGCGCTTCTTGCTGCGTCGTGTTCGGCCGCCGAAGCCGAACTGGCGCGTATGGAGGAGCTCCCTCAGGTCACCGCAGTCGATGTCGACGGCAACGAGACCGCTGCGTACGATCCGTCAGCCGCCACGCTCTCTGGTGACGAACAAGCCGACACCGACCCACCGGAAGAAGCGCTCGGCACCGAAGACTCCGCAGCGAGCGATGCCGACGATTCCGACGCTGCGCCCGCCGGCGATGACGAGCCCGTCGATCCTGGCGACGAACCAGCCGATGAACCGACTGACCCAGAACCGGAACCAGCCTCGACTGTTCCCGTTGTGGTGCCGACGATCGTCGAGCGTTACCCACACGACAGCGCCGCCTTCACGCAAGGGCTCGAGTTCGGCGACGGTCTGTTGATCGAGAGTCTCGGCCTCGTCGGCGAGTCCGCACGCCGCCAAGTCCAACCGACCACAGGCGAAGTCGTCGGTTCCGCTCGTTTGGACGCCGACCAGTTCGGTGCCGGCCTCACCGTGGTCGACACCCGAATCATCCAACTCACCTGGCAGCAAGGTGTTGCCGTAGTTGCTGATCTCATCACGCTGATCGAGCTCGGCCGTTTCTCGTACGAAGGCGAGGGGTGGGGCCTCTGCGGCCTTGATGATGGACGCCTCGCTATGAGCAACGGCTCTGGCCTGCTCACCTTCCGCGATCCCGAGACCTTCGAGGTCGACGGCGAACTCGAGGTCACACTCGATGGCGCACCGGTTTCGAATCTGAACGAACTCGAATGCGTTGGATCGAGCATCTACGCCAACGTGTGGCTCGAGAACGACATCCTCGAGATCGACGTCGCCACCGGTCAGGTCATCCGGGTGATCGACGCCAGCGCCCTCGTGCCCGGCGACGTCGCCCCCGACGATGTTCTCAACGGCATCGCGTTCCGAGCCGAGACCAACACGTTCTTCCTCACCGGCAAGCGCTGGACCGTCATGTACGAAGTGACGTTCGGCTGAGCATGCGTGCGTCCGCAATTCGGCCTCGCCGAACGCTTCGTCTCGTCGCGTGTTGTGCTGCCCTTCTCTCTGCCTGCTCCAGCACCCCCGATGTCATCGAGCCGACCCTCACCACGATGACTGACTCGGAGGACCCGAGTTCGGCAGACGGCGGCAGCGACGAGATCACCACGACCACCGAAGCCGCTGACGAAGATGTCGAGCAGGAAGCGGCTGCACCCGTACTGAGCGGCGAACTGACCGCCACGGTGATCGCCACGTACCCACATGACGACACGGCGTTCACCCAGGGCCTCGAACTCTTCGATGGTCGCTTCGTGGAGGGCACGGGCCTCTACGGCGAGTCCGACCGCCGCATCGTCGACATCGAGACCGGTGAAACCGTCCAGGTCGTGCCGATCGATGCGGATCTCTTCGGCGAGGGCCTCACGATCGTTGGCGATGAAGTCCTCCAACTCACCTGGAAGGCCGGCGTCCTCATTCGTTCTGACGCCGCAACACTGACCGAGCTCAGCCGAGACAGCTACACCGGCGAAGGTTGGGGCATCTGCTTCGACGGTGAGACCGTGGCGATGAGCAACGGCTCGTCGACGCTCACGTTCCGCGATCCCGCCAGCTTCGATGCCATCCGGACCGTCGATGTCACGTTGGACGGCACACCGGTGGAGAACCTCAACGAATTGGAGTGCGTGAACGGACAGATCATTGCCAACGTCTGGTTGCGTGATCTGATCGTGGTCATCGACCCTGCCACCGGTGCGGTCGTGGCCACGCTCGATGGCAGCTCGCTCCGCCCGGACTCACTCGCTGCTGACGACTCGAGCTTCGCTCTGAACGGGATTGCCCACGACCCGACCACCGGCCGGTTCTACCTGACAGGCAAGCTGTGGCCCGTGGTCTACGAGGTCGAACTCTCCTGATCGGCGAGCACCTCTGGCAGGTGCTCCATCAACCGATCGAAGATCACGCCACCGGCGGGAGCGAGTAGATGATCGGCGCCGTCGAGCAACACGACCTCGCCCGTGCCAGCAAGAGCCCGAACCACCTCGCTGGTCTGCGCCGGCAGGATCTGGTCGTTGGTGCCGTGGAAGAGCAGCAGATCGCGATCGCCCAAGATCGCAACGTTCTCACAGCCCCCTGATTGGGTGGCGAGCGTGACGATGCCAGGCACCGACGCTCGGTCCAAGTGCATGGCTGCTCGAAGAGCCACGGCTCCACCGAACGAATGACCCATCACGACGAACCGCTTCGCTCCGTGCCGACCAGCAAGCTCCATTGCCGAGATCGTGTCGAGCTCACACATCGCCATGTCGTTGGGGCGTCGATAATCGACTCGCATGACCCCGATTCCGAGAGCGGGAAGCGCTTCACCCAGACGTTGATAGAGCCCTTGGTCCGGCCCCAGGAGGCCACCCATCGCTCCCCCGACACACACCACCACTTCATCCGCATCGGCGGGGCCGTGCCACAGGATCGTGAGCAAGCCACGCGATGAGTACAGCTCGAGGTGATCGAGCTGGTCATTGACGGGCACAGATTGCATGGCCATCACCCCGAGCGAATCGAGTGGAGACATTCCAGCAGCGGGGGTGCTCTCGGTCATGGAAGGAGATCGTAGGCTCAGCGGCTGTGAAGATTCTGGTCGTTCATGCTCACCCCGACCCAGACTCGTTCGGTGCGGCGGTCAGAGATGCCGTTCTCCGGGGTCTCGACGGCCACGATGTCACGCTGCTCGACCTCGAGGCCGAGGGCTACCAGCCCTGTCTCACGAGGTCTGATTACGAGCACTACGAAACCAGTGGCACCAACCATGCAGACCCAGTGGTCGCCGCACATGTCGCTGCACTCCAAGAGGCAGAGGCTCTGATCTTCACGTTCCCCACGTTCTGGTCTGGTCTGCCCGCTGTGTTGAAGGGATGGATCGATCGCACGATGCTTCCCGGTGTCGGTTTCTCCGTCCGCCCGAACGGCCGGTTGCGAGGTGAGTTACGGCAGGTCCGTCACGTCATCGGAGTGACCACCTACGGCTCACCGAGGGCGTATCGCTGGTTCGTTGGTGATGGCGGTCGGCGGACCATCCGCACCGTTCGAGCCAACTGCGGCCTCCGCTGTCGGATGCGTTGGCTCTCCCTCGACACCCTCGATGGCAGACCCGACAGCGACCGCAAGGACTTCCTTGCGCTGGTCGAGCAGAAGATGAGCGAGCTCACATGACCCGCACCTTGGTCGTGGTGACCCACCCCCATCCCGACGGGCTCGCTCGTCGAGCATTCGCCCGAGTGCTGGCCGGTCTCGAAACCGGAGGACATGACACGCGCGTGATCGACCTCGACGCCGAGGATTTCGATCCCCGCCTGACGACCGACGAGAAGCGACGCCACCTCGACGACCCAGCAACCAAGCCGTGGGTGGCTGACCACGCGGCAGCGCTGCAATGGGCCGAGCGGCTGGTGCTGGTGTACCCGACGTGGTGGGGCAGCTACCCAGCCCGCCTCAAGGGCTGGTTCGACCGAGTGTGGATCACCGGCGTGGCGTACTCGCTGCCGGAAGGCTCGAGTCGAATCCACGCAGGGCTCAAGAACGTCAAGCAGCTCGAGATCGTGACGACCCACGGCGGTTCGCGTTGGTCGAACCTGCTCGGCGGCAGAGCCGGAAGACTCATCGTGTTCCGCACACTTCGACTGCTCTGCCACCCACTGTGTCGACGCCGGTTCCGAGCCTTCTACTCCGCGGCGACGGCCACCGACGCCGCCATCAACGACTGGCTCGACGAACTCGAAACCATCTACGCCAGAAGCTGAAGGCGTCAGTTCGCTTCTTGCAGGGCCTTCTCGGCTTTGGCGTCACGACGTGACTTCATCCGAGCTGCGACTCGGCCCGTCTTCTCGATGTGCTTGATGGTCCGCTCACGTGCAGCATCGGCGTCGCCGTCGAGGCCTTCGAGGTCAGCGATCTTCCAGAAGCCCATGACCACGGGTTCGAGAATCTGCTCGTAGTGATTGATGAGGTCGTAGATGCCAGCGTTGGCGATGGCCTTCGAATGCTCGGCGAAGTCAGGGATTCCGGTGCCGGGCATCTCGAAGTTGATGACCTGGCGTTCGAGCGCCCGCATCATCTCCGATGGGTTGCGCTCGAAACCAGCCTGAGCGATGTCGCGGTAGAAGAGGAAGTGGTGGTTCTCGTCGATCGCGACGCGGCGCATGATGTCGTAACCAACCCGATCCTGCTCCTCGATCATCTTGCCGGTGTTGCGATGCGAGATCCGGGTGGCGAGTTCTTGCAGGGTCACGTAGCACATGCCGTCAGCGGCGCTTGCTGGCTCAGGCACTTCGCCCTTGCTCATCTGGATCATGCGACCGCGCTCGAGGGCGACGGGGTCGATGGCTCGGGTCACCGTGAGGTAGTCACGGATCGCCACCGCGTGGCGCCCTTCCTCGGCAGTCCAGCGCCGAACCCACTCGCCCCAGGCACCGTTCTTGCCGAACATCCTCTCGATGTCACGGAAGTAGTAGGGCAGGTTGTCCTCGGTGAGAAGGTTCACGAAGAGCGCGCTACGGATCTCCGGGCTCAGATTGCTCTCGGAGGGATCCCACTCGTAGTCAGGTTCGAAGTCGCGACCTCGGCTCCATGGCACCACGGCGTGGGGGTGCCACTCTTTGACCGAAGACAGGTGACGTTCGAGAAGTTCTTCCGCCACCGGCTCGAGCTCACCCAGAAAGTCGACATCTGCATCAATGACCATCCAATCAGCCTACCGACCGGTAGGTAGGGACGCAGCATTGAACGCAAAAAGGTTCTTCGGGCCTCGGACAGACAGGGTTGTCACCGGTCTGGCATCTGGAGTTGCTGCAGACATGCGATAGTGATGCCGTGCCCGCCAAGGACGACGATGCGACGGTGAGCTTTCCCGCCACCGAGGCTTTCGCCCGGCTCGGCCGCGTCACCGCATCGGGGCTGACACTTCGGCTCGGCCTCGACATCGCTCGGCTCGAGAAACTGCGGACCGCTGTCGACATCGCCGTCACCGCCATGCTCGGCGACGGACAGATCACCCTCCGAGCCCATTGGCACGAAGACTTCATCGAGATCTCGATCAGCAATCCAGACACCACGGCGGACAACAGCGGAGGGGCACTGACCGTGCGGCTGGCAGAGCTGGTCGACGACGCCACCGTGGCACCTCAGCAAATCTCGCTCGTTCTCCAGTAGCGCTACTCCCCTGCGAGGTACGAACGGTTCTCGTCGCTGACGGCATCGCCGCTGAACTGCACTGCTTCCGCCTCGCCGATCACCTGGAAGGTCGCGGTCGACGTCACACAGACCAAGCCCTTGACCGTCTCGATTCGCCCCGTGGTCATGACCCGGTCGCCGTCACGTTGATCGACCTCGCCAATCGCCCGATAGTCAGTATCGAGGCGGATCGGCCGAGGGAAGGCTGCCGCTGTTTCGACAGTGACCGCCCACGAGCCAGCGAGAGCAATGACCGCCCACGCCTGCACCTCGTCGAGCACCGCAAGACTGACTCCCCCATGCACGAGGGTCGGTGCGCCGCTGAAGGCAGCACCAAGATTCAGATCAGCCCACACCTGTCCCAACTCGTCGTCGGCCCACAATTCGAGCTGAAGCCCTGCGTCATTACGGGCTTCGCAGACGAAGCAGGACGAGTCGAGACCCCAGTCATCGTTCGTGAGCCGGCGAGCGGTCATGATCCAGAGCTTCCAAAACCTGCTGCACCTCGGTCGTCTGGCGCTTCTGGCAGCTCATCGACCGGGATGAGAGCAAAGGGCGGAACCTCGATCACCATGAGCTGCGCAATGCGTTGCCCCCGAGTGATCTCGACTGCTTCTTCGCCGTGGTTGACCAGGATCACCCCGATCTCGCCTCGGTAACCAGAGTCGATGAGACCCGGAGCATTCAGAACAGCAAGCCCATTGTGCAACGCAAGACCAGATCGTGAGAGCACGAGCCCGGCCGAGCCGAGGGGAATGGCCACGGCAAAACCTGTCGGAATCGCCCGTCGCTCTCCCGGTTGCAGCGTGCAGTCGATCGCTGAAGGAAGATCGGCGGCAGCGTCGCCTGCTCGCATGCGGTCAGGAACAGCCAGGTCCCCGTCCAACGGTTTGATCGGCACCTCGAACGAATCAGTCGACATGTCGCCGGAGACTAGCGCTGCCGCTGCGTCAGATCGGCCGAACGCCCCGAGGAGAGCAGTCGACCAAGGCGATGAAGATAGGGTCGGGAACGTGCTTGCCTGGATGGACCTCGAAATGACCGGCCTCGACCCGAAGCAACACGTGATCGTGGAGATCGCCACGTTGATCACCGACGATGAGCTCAACATCGTTGCCGAGGGTCCAGAACTCGTCATCCACGCCACCGAAGACGAACTGGCGAGGATGGATCAGGTCGTCATCGACATGCACACCAAGTCGGGGCTGCTCGACCAGATCCGAGCATCGACGGTCACCTTGGAAGACGCTGGCGCTCAGACGCTTGCGTTCTTGCAGGAGCATCTCGAAGAAGGGAAGGTCCCACTCTGCGGCAACAGCATTGGAATGGACCGTCGTTTCCTGGCCGAATATCTGCCCGACATCGAGCACTACCTGCACTACCGGTCCGTCGACGTCTCGACGATCAAAGAACTCTCACGACGCTGGTTCCCCGAGATCCTCAAAGCAGCCCCCCGCAAGGGTGCGGCCCACCGGGCCCTCGATGACATCAAAGAGAGCCTCAAGGAACTGACCCACTACCGGTCAGCCGTCTTCATCAATCCGCCAGAACCGCCAGCGTCGAAACCGCCGCTGACGCTGCCGGTTGTTGATTGACTTCCCACCACAGATAGCGCTCGCCACCGGCATTGGCAGACGCCACGGTGACCTCGTCGTCCGGGCCGATCCCGGCGCCGTACTCAATCGTTGTCCGGCTCGGCAGCACAACGGGACACTCCCGTAGATCTTCTTCTACCACTGCCCAATACGCGGCATTGTTCATGTGGGCGAACGTGTCGAAGTCCACCGCACGCAGCGGCCACGGCCGACGGATCTGCGCGACGTCGAGAGCGTCTGGCTTCGGCACGGTCTGCTTGGCGCTGACGGTCCGCCCTTCTGCCGCCTCGCCGTAGTGGTGGAGGAAGTCATCTGACAGCGCGAGCGGCCGGCCAGAAACCGTGTCGATGTGCACCCAGAGCGTGGCCACCTCATACCGGGCCCCTGCTGAGCCAGCGACGGTGAGCCGGCGTTCGGCCCATCGCTTGCCCAAGCGTCCGCAGAAGGTGCTGATCGTCAGATCTTCGCCGAAGACACCCTCGCGATGGACGTCCACCGTGGTGGTGCGCACCACGAAAGCGAGGTCGTCGGCAAGACCGGCATCTCGGGTGTCATCGTTGGAAACGTCTTGGGTGTATCGAGTCAACGCATCGAAGCGGAGGCGCCCGGTCGGGTCGACATCACCCAACCGAACTCGCCGCTCCCCGGTGAATATTCGACCAGATGTCGGAGCGGGGACCATGTCGAAAACCGGCCGATTCGTCGCTTCATCAGTGGGTGTGACTTGCGTCTGGGCACTCGATGTCGATGCTGATTCTGACACTCGAACAAACTAGTGCCGTTAATTCGGTTGACATCGTTCCGAGATCGCACTTCCCTATCACCACTGCCCAATGGTCGGGACGGCGCAAAACGCCTGCCCACCAACCACTCACCCCGAGGTCATCACCATGATGAACACGACGCACAACATGCAGGCCGCCATGGCGCCCAATTGTTCGCGCCTCGTCGGCGGCGTGGAACTGGGTTATGGCCTTGGTGGCCGCGACCTCGCGATTTCTGGTGCTTCCACCGGTGGATTCTGGGCATTTGACCCGAAGACCACCAAGCACCACCCCTCCCAGCGGGAGCGACGAACCTGACTTGTTCGGGATTTGTCCTCTGAAGCCGCTGGGAGCCTTGCTCCCAGCGGCTTTTCTGCTTTTCGGGCCGAGCTTGCTTGCTCCCCCGCCCCACGAGGACTCCGAACATGACACGCACGACGCCAGAAGAACTCTCCAGCACCCAGACCAAACAGCAACCAACAGCACACCAGCCACACATCGAACAAGGAACTCCCATGACCATCTTGGAAATCGACCCACGTCCACCCAGTACCACCGCCAGCGTCGCAACGCCGGTGGCCTTCGGTACGACCGATCTGGCCTCTGTCAACGATGACTGGCAGGCCAGTGCTCAGTGCGCCACCGTGACCAACGCTGGCGATCTGTTCTTCTCTGAGGAGTTGGGCGAGATCGCTGCGGCGAAGCGGATCTGCGCTGAGTGCCCCGTGATCGCTCCCTGCCTCGAGGCCGCCATCCGCCGTGGCGAGCCGTGGGGCGTCTGGGGCGGTCAGTTGTTCTACAACGGCCGAATCTTGGCCAACAAGCGTCGTCGGGGACGCCCGCCGAAGAACCCTCGCCCCGAGGACCAGTTGCCGGAGATCCCCATCCCCGAGCACCTGCAACGGTTGATCGCCTGAGCGGCAACCGAAGAGGGCCGTCGCCAAGGGCCCAGTCCACAACGACCGGTGAAGTAAGCAGGACGAGCAACGACCCATGCGTCGACCTCATCCCCGCCGCTTCGCCGGTCGTTGTCGCGTCCGGCCAGCCTCTGTGTGGAATGCCGCCCGACCTGCGCCGGTTGACACCGCGACCGATGGAATACCGTTCCATCTGCTGAACCTGTGGTGAACAAGTGATGACCGATCACCGCTTCAGCCCGCGATGACACGAAGATGCTCCTGCCATGACGAACCACTCACCAACTGACGACCCAAACGGCGCGGACCGCTCGGTCGATGCAGCAGACGAGGAACAGCACCGTTCCGCGGAGGCTGAAGCGGTGGAATCGGGTGGCGGAGGCCTCCCCCGCTGGCTGCCACTCGCCGCTGGCTTCATTGCGGTGGTCGCCTTCCTTGCGTTCTTGAGCAGCACGTCTGGCGACGACGGCGGCCCGGAGGCGCTGGACGAGTTCACCTTCCAGACCGTCGATGGCGACACCGTCACCCTCGCCGACTTCGAGGGACCACTCGTCGTCAACTACTTCGCCGCCTGGTGCCCTCCGTGCCGGGCCGAAATGCCCGAGTTCGAAGCGGTGTCGCAGGAAACTGCTGGCGAGGTCACCTTCGTCGGCATCAGCCGTGACAACGTCACCAGTAACTGGCGAACACTGATCGAAGAGACCGGCGTGACGTTCCCCACGGTGTTCGAAGGCAACGTTCCCGGCTCCTTCACGTTCATCGAGGGCATCTCCATGCCCACCACGCTGTTCATCGCCGCTGACGGCACCATCGAGCAGATGTGGAGCGGACCGTTGACCGACGACAAGCTTCACGAACTCATCGCCGAACACCTGACCTGACCGAGCGGCCGCTCGTTCGGCCTGATTTCTGGAGACCCTTCATGGGAGACCTTTTCGAAGCCCGAGCCTTTGGCCTCGGCATGATTGCCCTCATCAACCCTTGCGGGTTTGCACTGCTGCCTGCGTATCTGGGGTTCTTCCTCGGCCTCAATGATGACGATGCCGACGAAAGCCGCATCGTGGCGCTCAACCGGGCGCAGATCGTCGGCCTCTCGATGTCGCTGGGCTTTCTTGTCGTGTTCGGCATCCTCGGGCTCGCCTTTGCCGGAGCGCTCACCGCCATTTCCCCCGTGCTGCGGTATGTCACTCTCGTCATGGGCGTCCTCCTCGTCATTCTCGGCATCGCCATGCTGCGGGGTTTCCAGCCAATGGTGAAGCTTCCCAAGCTCGAAAAGGGCACGGGAAGTAACTCGTCGGCGTCGATGTTCCTGTTCGGCGTTTCCTACGCCATCGCCTCGCTCTCCTGCACGATCGGCCTGTTCGTGAGTGCGGTCCCCACCGATGGCACCACCTTCCTTGAACGTCTCGGAGCGTTCCTCTCCTACGGTCTCGGCATGGGGCTCCTCGCCACTGTGCTGACCCTTGCGGTCGCCTTCGGAAAGAAGGGCATCGTCGGCAAGATGCGGACAGTCCTCCCGAAGATCAACCTCATCTCTGCGGTCATCCTCGTGGTTGTCGGCTCCTACGTCGCCCTCTACGGCTACTGGCAGATCGAGGTGTTCCGAGTGCCCAGGCAAGACCCCACGGCGTGGGTGGACGCCATCGTGCTCGAGGTTGAGAGCTGGCAGGCCTGGCTTTCAAACCAGATCAACGACTTGGCCCCGACCCTTGGCGTGCTCTTCCTCGGCGTCAACCTGGCGCTGGCCGCTGCGGGGTACATCGTTCGCACCTCCAAGCCATCGACCCCGGCCGAGCCTTCGGTCAACGCCTGACCCATCCTTGAAGCCCTCGGCCCAATCAGGGTTTGCGGGCAGCAATCTGGCAAGCTCGCTCGGTGCAAGATGTCGACCGGACGCCCATCACCTTCACTGATCTGTTGGCGCTTCCTGGCGTCGAGGAAGAACTGACCCTCCGATCAACCTTTGGGTTCTGTGCCTTCCACGGCGGCAACCTCGAGCGACGGACCGACATCATCGCAAGAGAAGCGGCTGAGCGATCCGGTGCTTCGTACTACGGCGTTGTGCAGCCTCGCGGCACTCGCCGCCACATACCGTCCAAGCTGGTCGACCCAGCGGAGTCCGAACAGCTGTCGACATTCATCGAACACTGCGACGTGGTCGTCGCCATGCATGGCTACGGATTGCGGGGGCGCTGGATCGACCTGTTGTTCGGCGGCCAGAACCGACCGTTGGCGCAACACATGGCGCACTACGTCAGACAGACCGCTCCGCAATACCGATGCATCGACGATCTCGAGGAGATCCCGCAACGGCTCCGGGGCGTGCATCCAGCCAACCCAGCGAACCTGCCACGGCTTGGTGGGGTCCAGATCGAGTTGCCGCCTCGCATCCGAGGGCTGACCCCGATGGCCATGTTCTGGCCGTCCTATGACTACAAGACCGATCGATTCCCCCACATCGAGTGGCTGATCGAAGGCCTCGCCGAGGGTGCGATCGCCTGGTCAGGCAGCGCGTCGTCAGATAACGCGTGACCAGATAACGACTGGGCGAGGATCGCAATTAGGTTGCAGGAGTGGACTACCGAATCTTCACCGAACCTCAGCAAGGCGCCAGCTACGACACGCTGCTCAGCGTGGCCAAGGCCACCGAAGCGCATGGCTTCGACGGCTTCTTCCGCTCTGACCACTACCTGAAGATGGGCGATGCGAGCGGGCTTCCCGGTCCGACCCATGCCTGGCTCACGCTTGCTGGCCTGGCACGCGAGACCTCGAACATCCGCCTCGGCACACTCGTCAGCCCCATCACCTTCTACGACCCAGGTTCGTTCGCGATCATGGTCGCTCAGGTCGATGCAATGAGCGGCGGACGAGTCGAACTCGGTATCGGCGGCGGGTGGTTCGAGGCAGAACACACCGCCTACGGACTGCCGTTCCCGAGCCTGGGCGAGCGCATGAGCCGCTTCGAAGAAGGCCTCGAACAGATGGTTGGTCTCTGGACCACACCGGAGGGCGAGACCTTCGACCATGCGGGCACGTTCCACCAGTTCGTCGACTCACCCGCACTGCCGAAGCCACACCAGCGTCCGTACCCGCCCGTGGTGATCGGCGGACGTGGCAAGAAGCGGACCCCAGCAATGGTGGCCAAGTACGCAAGCGACTTCAATCTGCCGTTCGTCCCCTTCGACGATGCCCCCAAGGTGCTCGACAACGTTCGCCAAGCCTGTGTCGACATCGATCGTGATCCGGACACGCTCGTGATGTCTGCCGCGCTGGTGGCATGCGCCGGGGCCACCGAGGCCGACGTCGAGCGTCGCGCCGCTGCCATCGGCCGTGAGCCTGCGGAGCTCCGTGACAGCGGTATCGCTGGTTCACCCGAGGAGATCGCCGACAAGCTCGGGCGCTACGCCGAGATCGGCATTCGCCGCGTGTACTTCCAGATCCTCGACCTCGACGATCTCGACCACATCGCCCACCTCGGCGCCACCCTCCCGAAGTAACTGCTGAGCCATCCCAAACCGGAGGCTCCAGCTATCGAATCGGTAGGGCACAAACCTCGGGTTTGGGCCATACGGATTCGTGGGTCGCAGCCTCCGGTTTTACGGAGAGCGGCGGTGCTTGGCCCACTCGTTCGTGTCGGGGTCGAGGACGTACGCGATGCGGTCGTGCAGACGGCTGGGCCGACCTTGCCAGAACTCGATCTCGGTGGGCACCACTCGATACCCGCCCCAGTGCGGGGGACGGGGCACGGTGTCGGGGAACTCCTGCTCCAACGCTGCTTCACGGTCAGACAACACGCTGCGGTCGGCGATCTCGGTGCTCTGCTCCGACACCCAGGCGCCGAGCTGTGAGCCACGGGGTCGAACGGCGAAGTACGCATCAGACTCGGCTTCAGTCAGTCGCTCAGCGACGCCTCGAACCGTGATCTGCCGATGCAACTGCAACCAAGGGAAGGCAAGCGCTACCTGGGCGTTGCCCGCCATGTCCGCCCCTTTGCGGCTGAGGTAGTTCGTGTAGAACTCAAAGCCGCCGCCAGAACGCCCCTTCAACAAGACATGGCGAATCGACGGCGCACCGTCGGCATCAACGGTGGTCAGCGACATCGCATTCGGCTCGGCGACGTCGGCACCGACCGCTTCATCGAGCCACTGGTCGAACAACTCCAGGGGTTCGGCCGGGCAGTCGCTCTCGTCGAGGCCGGCGGATTCGTACTCATGACGCATTCGGGCGAGGTCCACGACCCCAAGTCAAGCCGATCCTCCCCGCTAACGTGACGCCGTGCCCGCAACGGATTCCCCCACGGCTTCCCCAATCGTCGAACTGGACGGTGTCACGATCCAGCGAGGCGACACCACCGCCCTCGCTGCGGTCGACCTCACCATCAACGCCGGCGACATCGTTGGCATCCTCGGCCCCAACGGTGCCGGTAAGACCACGATGCTCGAGTCGATCCAGGGTTACCTTTCACCTAACACTGGAACCGTGCGGGTCTTTGGAAGCGATCCAACCGTCGACACCCACGCACTGGCCAGCCGATGGGGCGTCATGCCCCAGAGCTCCGGGCTCCCCATGGGACTCACGGTCAAAGAGGCCATCCAACTGTTCAGGGATCTTCACGGCTCGTCCGCCTCGGTCGCCGAGGTCATGGAGATGACGGACCTGGGCGCACTCGCCCGTCGTCGGTGGCGATCGCTTAGCGGTGGCGAACAGCAGCGATTGAGCCTCGCCATCGCTCTCTGCGGCGGCACCGACCTGCTGATGCTCGATGAGCCCACGGCTGCCGTCGACGTTGAGGGACGAGACCGCATCCTCCAACTCATCGCCGAGCTCGGACGCTCAGGCTCAACGATCTTGTTGACCACTCACCGATTCGAAGACGTCGACCATCTGGCTTCCCGGGTCGTGATGATCGACCGGGGACGCATCGTGGCCGACGCCCCCATCGACGAACTGACCAGCGACCGGGAACACGTTCGCTTTCAGGCCCAGCCGAACATCGACCTCACGACGCTCACCGCGGCCCTCGGCCCGGCGACCGAACTCACTCCTGGCAGCTACCGCGTCGACGCTGCCGCCGGACCGGCCAGTGTGGCTGCCCTCGCCGGCTGGCTGGCGGAGCAGGGCATCGAGGCCACGGCAATCGAATCAGGCAAGGCGTCACTCGAAGATCGCTATCGAGCCCTCACCGGAGGCGACCAATGAACCAACGAATCATGGCGCTGCTTCGCATCGATCTGCGAGCCGCCGTCCGCGACAACGAGCAACTGCTCCTCACCATCGGGATCCCCGCAGCCCTGCTGATCTTCTTCAGCACCGTGGATGTCCTGCCCACCGGAGACGGCGAACCCGTCGACTACTTGGCCCCCGGCATTCTCGCCCTGGCGGTGCTGTCGATGTCGTTCGTTCGACTGGCCATCGGGCTCGGCTTCGATCGAGGGTTCGGTGCCATCCGTCGGTTCGCCGCCACTCCGTTGCGGGTCAGCGAGTTCTGGCTGGCGAAGCTCTTCGCCACGATCATCCTGGTCGTCGGCCAGTGCATGGTGCTTGGCGCCATCGCCCTGGCGCTGGGGTGGCGTCCATCGGTCCACATCGCGTTGCTCGGTGCGTTAGCCCTCGGGGTCAGCGCGTTCGTCGGCCTCGCCTTCGTGATCTCTGGTCTGACCGATGGTCTGAAAGCGCTGGCGTTCGCCAATGGGCTCTACATCGTGTTGCTGCTTGTCAGCGGCATCGTGTTCGAGCTGGACCAGTTGCCTGGCTGGCTCGAGGCGGCGGTCAAGTGGCTGCCATCAACGGCGCTGGCCGAACTGTTCCGCCAGAGCCTCGACGGCGCCGGCGGCCCGTCCTGGGCATGGATCACACTGATCCTCTGGGCCATCGCCAGCCCGCTGATCGCCGTGCGAGTCTTCAAATACAGCTAAACCGGAGGCTGTGACCCCCGAATCAGTAGGGCACAAACCTCGGGTTTGGCGCTTCTACTTTTCGATGGGGGCGGGGGTCTTGTCGAAGACGCCGTTGACGTCTTCGAATGTGAGCTCGGCCGCTGGCTCGGTGTTTCGCTTCACCCGGGCCACGCGATCCGCTTCCTGCTGGCCACTCGCCCAGCGGGCGAAGATCACCACGATGACGCCCCACAGGAAGAAGCCACCAACGAGCTTCATGACCGCTCCAGCGGCCTGCTGATCAGTCAGCACGTCGATACCGAACAAGCGGTCCGGGGTGTCGTAGTGGCGGTACACCACGCCCTCGGCGAAGATCAGCCAGCCGCTCGGCACGGTTGGCACGATCGACATGATGAACAAAAAGATGCACTGCCCCAGCGGCTGAAGGCGCCATTCGGTGATCGGTCCGATGATCGGCTGCCACATGAACAGGCCAGCGACGAACACCATCAGGTGGAACGAGAAGTGCACGGGGCCGCTGTCGGCTGACCATTGCACAACCGCTGACCAGTGCAGCACCAGTGTCAGAGCGTTGAAGATGCCACCAGCGACCAGAGGCTTCGAGCCCTGCCGAAGCCACTTCCAGACCTTGCCGTCAGGATCGATGACGAGTTCAAGCAACCAGCGGGGCGTCGCCATGACGAACGCTGCAGGCAGCAGCATCGAGAGTCCCAGGTGCTGGAACATGTGCACGACGTAGAGGTGATCCTCGGCCACGTCGTGAACCGGCCAGTCAGAAACCAACCAGATGCCGCCGACACCGACAAAGAACCAGAACTTCTGCGTGCGGGAGATCGGCGGGTATCCCGCCTCGATCGCCTTCGGTTGGACCACCTTGCTGGCAAACCAACCAAGTGCGGCAGCCGAAAGCACGAGGAGCCAGACCTCGGGGTGGGCTTGCCACGGAACGCTGGCTGAGGTCTCGACCTCGGCTGCGTACATCATTGGGCTTGGCACTTCATAGGACAGCGCTCACAGCGCCACCTTTCACCCGATAGGCCACACGACGGTGATCAAGAGAATCGCATACACGATGACCGCCAGCACAAGACCGAAGGCGAAGACGTAGGAGAAAACGGAGCCGTTGCGGATCGAGAGATCGAACTTCAAGTGCATGAAGATGCCGGCAACGAGAATGAACTTCACGATCATCATGCCGACGAGCGGAAGCACCAGCGCCGGGCCGGACAGCCCGAGGTAGGACCAAAGGACCTCAACAGCGGTGAGCACCGCAAGCACCGCGAAGATGACCCAGTACTGCTTCTCAGTGGGGTGATCGCCGTGGTCGGCGTGGTCGTCGTGTGCGACCTCAGCGTCAAGAGTGGTGTCAGACATGTGTGAGCCCTTAAGGGATGAGGTAGACGATCGTGAAGATCAACACCCAGATGATGTCAACGAAGTGCCAGTAGAGCCCGACGAGCTCAACCGTTTCCGCTCGGTCAGACTTGAGCTTGCCGCGGAACGACAAGACAAGAAGCGACACCAGCATCAAGATGCCACCGGTGACGTGGACCCCGTGGAAGCCAGTGAGGGTGAAGAACGCGGAGCCGAACAGGCTCCCACCGAAGGTGAGGCCCTCACGATAGAAGGCGGTGAACTCGTAGATCTGACCGCCGATGAAGACCGAACCCAGAAGGGCGGTCGTGGCAAGCCAGACACGCTGGTTCTTGTAGTCACGCTCTTCGGTGGCCTTGTGAGCGAGCACCATGCAAAGCGAACTCATCAGCAGCACGAAGGAGCTGAACGAGGTGAAGGGAATGTCGAAGATCGGCTCGACGGATGCCTCGGCCACCATGTCGGTGAAGATCGGATTGAGATTGTCGAACGATCCGCGGAGTCCTTCGCCAGCAAGTTCCTCGACCTCTTCGGCGGGCATGAGGCCCTCGATGACGTTCGGGTTCCCAGCAGTGAGCTCGGCAATGAAGCGAGCCTTCGACAGCAAGTAGGTGCTGATGAGAGCGCCGAACAGCAGACACTCAGATCCGAGGAACAGCCACATCGCCAACTTGGAGTTGGAGAGTCCGAGCGAGGTCGGAGCGTGATCGCCGTGATCGTCGTGCCCATGATCGGCGGCGGCACCGTCGTCGACGGGAGTAGCGAGGTC
>JAULCF010844568.1:0-18929 GCA_032361265.1 Devaleraea mollis | reverse complement strand
ATCCTGCTGCACCAGGTCAACCTGCAGCGCAGCCTTCTCGGCCTCGCCCCGCTCGTCGCTTCCGATGACCGGTCGGGCGCTCAGTGCGCCGTGGCCGAGATCGTGGCCAGAGACAACTTCGCTCACTACAACCACTGTCGGGCCTCGAACCACTACGAGAACATCTACGGCAGCTTCAGCTCTGGCTCCGCCGCGGTCGAAGCGGCCGGTCCGTGGACTCGAAGCACATCCGGACACAACGAAGCCATGTACTCCCCGAACGCAACCCACGCACAGGTCTCGGTGCTCTGCACCTCGACCAGCTCGTGGGCGAGCGAGGGTTACGTCGCCTTCCAGCCGGTCAACACCAACGGCAACACCTCGGCCGCCTCGTCGTGGGCAAACGTTGCGCAACTCGATCAGTCCGACTCCCTCTACGCCGCAACCGGCGTGTCCTGTGATGGCGACCAACTTCGCTTCCGTCTCGCTTCGGACCTTCGAGGTATCAGCCCCGTGGCCGTCGAGCCATCGATCGATCCGAACGCCCCCGAGACCTGGTACCGGTTCCAGGTCGCTCGGCTCTACGCCGCCTACTTCGACCGTGCCCCCGACGACGGCGGCTGGGCGTACTGGAACCAGCGAACTGTCGACGGCCTGGACCTCTGGCAAGCCTCGGACTACTTCGCCGACTCACCCGAGTTCGACGAGACCTACGGCGGCAATCTCACCAACGCCGAGTTCCTCGATCTCGTGTACGCAAACGTTCTCGATCGTGACCCTGACGCCAGCGGACTGCAGTACTGGACCCAGCGAATGAACTCCGGCACCACCCGCGGCCAGGTCATGGTCTGGTTCTCCGAATCACCCGAATACATCGAGCAGGTCGGCCCCGAGCTCACCGGAGGCTGCTGGAGCGGCAATGTGTCCGCCGCCTACCTCTGCGCCGTGCCCACCACGCCCAATCCAGCCGACGACTAGGACACCGCACTTCAAGCGGCGATCTGCACCACTGTGGCTCGGCCTCGGTCGACCGACACTGCACGACCGACCGGCTCGTTGGTCAGGTCTGGCAACACCAGTCGAACGAGCTCGCCCTCGTTCCGGCTTGGATTGACCAACACCACGGTCGAGCGCTGCATGAGTTCCGCCACCCCGGAACCGAATCGCTTGGCGTGACTGGGAGTACAGCCGATGACGAGCGGTCGACCTTCGCTATCAGCCCGTGCGATCAACGCAGTCAACACCGCAGCCTCGACTGCGTCGGCGTTGTCGACCACGCACACCTCCTCGCCCAGCGCTGCTGAGATGGTGGTGAGCGCTGTGGTCCGTCCGCCTCCTGGATGAGCGAGGACCAGAACGGGTCGCTGTGCAGCCACGACGATCCAGTGCGGCGCCAGGTCGACGTCGAGCCCGACCGGCACTCGCCAACCCTCCGTGGTCGCTTCGACCGACGGGAGCGTCGCTCGATCAACGCGTGCTCCGAGCACGCGGACCGGCGGCGGCCAGAGCGCGGCTGGAACACCATTGATCCGATCGCCCAGCGCATGAATCGCAGCGTCGTCGAGTTTGGCCACCACGCCAACGAGTCCGGAGGACGGATCAACAACGCCAGCACCGTCGAGCGCTCCGAGATCGGCCGGTCGCAGGCCAAAGGACAAGAACCCGGCAGGATCCGCCAACCGGTGCACCAACCGGCAACCGAGTGAACCGGCCGCTCGCTGCGGCACGTCGCGCTCCGATCGAGCGGTCACCACGACGGCAGTGCCCGCCGTTCCCGCCCGACGGATGAGCTTGGTGAGGCGTTCCGCTCCCAGAGGTCCGGCGATGTCGACGAGCGCGTCGGCAATCGCGCTCCAGTTGTGGACCACCACCATGCGCGGCTCGGTCGTTCGTTCCAGCTGTTCGACTGCCCGCAACAGCCGCTCCGGTTCGGTCACCCCGATGATGTCGATCACCGGATCGAGCGCCGCCAGTCTGGCCAGCGGTGCCGAGCCCGAGCGATCACCATCGAGGATGTACGTGGGCCAGGTGTGGTCGAGATCGAGGATCGAGGCAACTGCCGTTGCCGCTGTCTCCCCGATCTGCACGTCATCGGCGCCAATCACCAGGAGTCCGTCGGTTTCCGGGTGCCAGGAAAGCGGAGCGATCAACCGACGGTCCGGATCATCCAGAACGCCCACCACTCCACCTCGAGCCGCGACGTCGTCAGCCACGCTCGGCCCCCCGACCCGGACGGGGAACACCACCTCGCTCGGCGCAATGGTCCACGGAGCCCGAGCACGCTCGGTTCCCGTTGTCGCTGCGACCATTCGTTCAACCAGGGAGACCGACGGTGAATCCTCACCGCTGATGGACTGCAGGGTCTGCGTGATCGCCCCAGCTACCGCCAGTTCGGCACCAGTGACCGGAACAGAGCGATGCAGATGGAATGGCTCGGCCATCAAACGATGACGTTCACCACTGACCTGCGCCACCTGCAATTGCTGGCAACGACCACCCCCTCGACGAAGCACCGCTCGTCCTGGAATCGACGGCAACAACCCCGCCATCGGGTCATCGATGACGTCGATGCTGTCGCTGCGATCCTGCACACGAAGACACAAACGAAGGTTCGTGTTCGCCCTGATCTGACCGGTCACCACACCCGATGGCCGCTGCGTGGCCAGCACCAGGTGGACACCGAGCGATCGACCCCGCCGAGCGATGTCGACCAGACCATCGAGGAACTCGGGCAACTCATCAGCGAGAGCGGCGAATTCGTCGACGATCACCACCATTCGACCAAATGCCCTCGGGTGCTCTCGATCGATGTCGCTGACGTCACTGACCTCCATGTCTCGCAGACGATGTTCTCTCTCGAGGATCTCGGCCCGCAGACCGCGCAGCGCACGACTCGCCTCACCTGGATCGAGGTCGGTCACGACTGCAGCAACATGGGGCAGGGACGCCACTGCGTCGAACGCGCCGCCTCCTTTGAAGTCGATGAGGACGAACGAGACGACGTCAGGCGGCTGCTCACTGGCGAGGCCGACCACGAGCGTCCGGAGCAATTCACTCTTGCCCGCACCCGTGGTACCTGCCGCCAACATGTGGGGACCGTCGGCAACGAGGTCGATCTCGACCACGCCCTCGTGATCGAGGCCGATGGGGGCGGCGAGTCGCTGCGTCGAGGCCGCGGCCCAGCGTCGCTGGAGTGAGGCAGCGAAGCGGGCTGCGTCGTCGACATCTCCTCCGGACGAGGCGACCAGGTCGACCAACGCCGCCGATGCCACGAGCCCCTGACCATCGATCACACACTCTGGGTCGTCGAAGCGAGCCAACCAGCGCAGTGACTGGCTCCATTGATCCAGCGATGATCCGAACCAGTGCAGTTCCTGCGTCGCGGTACCGGACCGGTCGAGGTGACGCAGCACACCACGCCCATCAGCCGACACGGTCAGGCTCGACCGACACCCTGCGGGCACGCCGTCGACTGTTCCCAACCAGAGCAACATGGTGTGATCGACCCGCCCGGACAGCACTCTCGCAAGCAGACCTGAACCCGTGGGTTCCGCCCCATCGATGACCACCAGCACGGGCCGGCACTCCTGGGCTCCACCCCGTCCGGCCCGTTCGAGCGCATCCGACAACGCGTCGTCACGATCTTGATCCACGACCACGCACGCAGCAACCGATGGCGACCACTTGATCTGATCCCAGTCGGCCACCCGATCACCCGTGGTCACCACGACGACGCTGAGATCGGCGGGCCCCACCCTTGCCAACGCCGAGCCGAGAAGCCATCGAATCGAACCGAGCACGTCGGATCGATCGCCGCACACTGCGAGCCCTGGCTCGAGGCCGACCTCGATGGGGACCGACACAAGAGTCGTGTTCCGATCGCTACTCGGCACGACTGGATCGAGACTCTTGACGTCGCTGACTGCCACTTCGACGACGAGTGGCCCGAGACCGAGAGTGACCACCAACGGCTGCTCACGATCGAGTCGCTCCCACCACGGCGAGACGTCGCCCTCGATGATCGTCGAGAGCTCTTCCGGCGCGAGTGAGGAGCGGAGGCGGGAACCAGCTTCCGCCTCGGCCCAGGTCTGCGACGCCTCGACCCACGCCATCAGCACAGCGGTTTCCGCATGTGCCCGTTGGGTGGTGCTGCGGCGATGCGCGACGATCAGTCCGATCCACCGACCGATCACGGCAACGGCGGACACACCAGCGAGCAACGCAAAGATCGGCGAGAAGAACAGGGCGGCGACCGCTGCGGTGATGCCAGCAGTGGCCACGGTCGCCAGCGGGAACCCTCCAGCTGCTCGACTGATCTCGGGCAGCCGAACCGACACATCGACCGGGTCCGGCACCTCGACAGCAGCAACTGCGGGCCGCAGCGCCGTCAGTCGGCCAGAAGGATCTGGTTGGCGGCGACGAGTGACGTTCGATGGCGAAGACGCACCGAGATCGAGTTGTTCACCCCTCGCCCTGGCGGAAACAACCGCACCATGCAGTCGAAGATCAGCCACGCCGCACGGCGCAGCAATCGACCACTCACCCCCATCACCAACGACAAAACCATTGGACGGCACATCCGGAGATCGTTTGTCAACATCCTTACGCAACATGCATTGAGTGTAAACAAACGTAGTTGACTACATCAAGTGGGCGATCCTGCCACCAACAAGAGGCGATCGATCGCCTCGTCGAGGATGATCTGACTGGTGGCAACGTTGATTCTCGCATGGCCACGGCCAGCGGCTCCGAAATCGAGCCCCGGCGAGAGCACGATCTTCGCGTCGTCCTTCAACAGCTCGGAGAACTCTCTCGCCAAGCCGAGTTCGCTCCCGTCCAGCCATCCGAGATAGGTCGCCTCCGGACGACGCCACCGAACGAGCGGCGCCTCCGCCGCGAGCCGGGCACCGAGGTGGTCGAACTGGGAACCGATGTGAAGGCGCATCGCATCGAGCCACGGCGCCCCCGCTTCCCAACACGCCAGGGTGGCCTCGGCGGCCAACGTGTTGACGTGGCCCCGCAGCCGATCAGGCTGACTGTCGAGCATCTGTTTCACCTGATCAGAGCCAACGTGAGCCACCGCACACCGCAGCCCGGCGAGGTTGAACGACTTACTCGCAGAAGACACGGTCACCGCTCGGTCAGCCAACGCTGGCACCGTGGCTGCCGGGATGTGCG
The DNA here is from genome assembly GCA_032361265.1 of Devaleraea mollis. Lineage (NCBI taxonomy): Eukaryota > Rhodophyta > Florideophyceae > Palmariales > Palmariaceae > Devaleraea > Devaleraea mollis. The sequence continues at coordinate 13,772 of JAULCF010844568.1, read as the reverse complement.
CTGCACCCGGATGCACCATGTCCGCCCAGACCTCGTCGCTCAAGACCAGGAGATCGTGAGCGGTCGCGATCCTGGCCAGCGCTTCGAGTTCTTCGTGATCGAAGACTCGACCCGTCGGATTGTGTGGATTGCACCAGAACACCGCAGCGGTGCCATCGTCGACAACGGCATCGAGTACCGCCGGGTCGAGCCGAGCGGTTTCTGAGTCGAGCGGGCAGTCAACGACACGCCGACCACTGGCCTCGACCATCTTGCGAAACGGCGGATAGATCGGGGTGAACAGCACGACACCATCACCAGGCTCGGTCATGTGCCAGAGAATGAACTGCAGCGCATGCAGCACGTCGTCGAACAGCACCAGCTGCTCGGTGTCTGGTCTCCACCCGTGCAGGCTCTCCTGCCAAGCTGCGAACGCTTCCGGCAGAGCCTCCGTGGCCCGGAAGTTGTACCCGATGTCGCCTCGGTCGATGACACGACGCATGGCGTCGAGCGCACAGTCGGGACTCTGGAAGTCCATGTCCGCAACCCACAACGGCAGAACATCGGGACCGTCCCGAGTCCACTTCCGACCATCCAATCCCCGTAGCCGGGAGAGCTCGGCGCCGCGCAGCTCGGCACCGCTGGAATCAGCGTCGCTCATGGTCGGATCTCGAAATACCGGTTGTTCACGTCTTCGTCGAACTGCCGATAGTCGAAGCTTCCAAAGCCAGCAGCTTCGACCATTCCCCGCAGCCGCTCGGGGTGCATGCCGAGCGTTCCCAAGCCAGCGCCTTCGGGTTCGGAGAGCGCCGAGTTCATGCAGTACACGACCGACATCGAATAGAAGAGACCGATCATGGGGTTGCGGCTGTTCTCTTCGAAGGTCTCCGACGACTTGATGTCGGCCACCAACCAGACCCCATCATCAGCCAGTGCCACTCGGGCTGCCTTCACCGCTTCCGCCGGGCGCGGAATGTCGTGCAGGACATCGAGGGTCAACAAGAAGTCGACCGAACCCGGGTCGAGATCCTCGAACGTCTGCTCTTCGAATGTGAGGTTCGTGAGGCCGAGTTCGGCGACCCTGGACCGGGCCGCAGCAATGGCAGGCACTGAGGGATCGATTCCCACGAACGATGAGTTCGGGAACGCCTCGGCCATCACACACGAAGCCACACCGCTGCCGCATCCGGCATCGACGACTCGGATGCCGGCGTCGAGTTGCTCGACCAGTCCGTCGACCGATGCCAACACCACCGGAATCAGGAAGTGCTGCTGACGTCCCGCTGACATCGACGCCTGCATGTGAGCGGTGTCATCACCGTGATCGCCCCAGCTGAAGCCGACGCCGGTGCGGAACGCTTCGACCAATCGGTCGATCGTGGCACTCGCCACGGGCGCTCCGAAGACCGCTCCCGAGTACGAGGGGTGCTCGGGCTGACCGAGGATCGTCGACATCTCCGCTGTCATGTGGAACTGCTCCACGTCATCGACCCGAGCGTGTTCGACCACGCCGGCAGCAGACACGGCGTACAGCCACTCCCTCGCCCAGCGCTCCTCCACGCCCGCTGCGGAGGCGACCTCGCCCGATGTGCGGACCTCGCCATCAGCCATCGACCGGAACAATCCGAGCCGGTCCCCGAGATGCATCATCACCGACAACATCTCGCCCTGCTTGATGGAATAGACCTTGAACGACGCAAGCGGAAGCAGTTCCGGGTCCGCTTCCGGAAGATCAGTGGCGATGGTGCTGTCAGTCATCGGCCGATCCTGCCACCTGGGCGGAGATCTAGCCATTGGACGTGGGATGTTGTGAGCCCTCGGCGAGCAACTCCGTAAGGAACCCGCAGGGTTCCCGTGAGGCCCGGCGAACCGCTCTACCCCAACATGGCCTCGAGTTCTTCGGAGAGTTCCATCCACTGCGTCTCGCATGCGGAGATCTCCTCATCGACCACGACGAGTTCGGCGCCGAGCGTGGTCAGTGCCGCATGGTCGCCGAGTGACGACTCGAGGTCCGCCAGCAACTTGGTCTTCTTCTTCTCGAGCTTGGCGATGGTCTTCTCGCTGGTCCGAATCGAGCTGCGAATGGCGTTCGGGCTCTGGCCGCTTCCCTTGGCCCGTGTATCGCCCTTCTTCTGTCGCTTGTCCGCGACGTTGGAGGTGCCACCGGACGAGCCAGCCAAACGAGTGGCTTGGCGATGTTCGTCCCATGCGTCGAATCCGCCGGGCCAACGGGTCGCGTTGCCCTGACCGTCGATCACGAGCGCATCAGCAACCACACGCCGCATGAAGGCTCGATCGTGGCTCACGACCACAACGGCTCCCGGCCAGTCTTCGAGGAAGTCTTCGAGCGAACGAAGGGTCTCGAGATCGAGGTCGTTGGTGGGTTCGTCGAGCAGCAGGACGTTGGGCTTCGACGCCAGGATCTGCATGAGCTGCAGGCGTCGGCGCTCACCGCCGGACAGCGTGTGCACCTCTGCCCACTGCGCATCTGCGTCGAACCAGAACGCTTCGAGCAGGCGGGCGTCGGTCCAGTCGGGCTGACGATTTGGACCGGCGACCACTTCGCGGACGCGAGCCTTCGGGTCGAGTTCGGTGCCGTGCTGGTCGTAGTACGCCAACTCGACTGTCGTGCCCCAGCGGACGGTGCCGACCTTGGGTTCGGTCCGCTTCGCGATCAGATCGACCAGCGTGGTCTTGCCCGACCCGTTCGGGCCAACGATGCCGAGACGTTCGCGTTGGTCGAGGATGAGGTCGACGTTCGAGAACAGCTGGCGCCCGTCCGGAGCGGTTGCACTGACGCCCTCCAGTTCGATGACGATGTCGCCGAGGCGCGGCGTCTCGAATTCGAGGTGCAGCCCAGATGGCCTTGCCGCTCCTTGCTTCTTCTCAGCGATCAGTGCCTTCGCTGCCTCGACTCGATACTTGGGCTTGGTGGAGCGAGCCTTCGCTCCACGACGCAGCCAGGCCAGCTCTGACTTGGCGAGGTTCGACCGAACGGCCTCGGCTTCATCGGCCTTGACCTCGCGGTCGGCCTTTGCTCCGAGATAGTCCGCGTAGCTGCCTTCGTGCACGAAGCCCGTGCCTCGATCCAGTTCGAGCATGCGGTTGACCAGGCGCTCCAGGACGTGGCGGTCGTGAGTGATCAGCAGCAGTCCGCCGCGGTACGACGCAAGCCGCTCTTCGAGCCACACGATGCCGTCGACATCGAGGTGGTTGGTGGGCTCGTCGAGGATCAGGAGATCAGACGGCTCGACCAGTGCGCGAGCCAGGCCCACGCGCTTTGCCTCACCACCAGACAGCGAATCGGTCGGCCGGTCGAAGAAGTCACCCATGCCGAGCTTGGTCAGCACGGACTCGGCTTCCCAGGTCTCGGCCACCATTGGCGACCAACCCTGACCGGTGACGGCGTCGAGCACCAGGCCGGGGGGAAGCGGAGCGTCCTGGTCGAGCATGGCGATGCGCACACCGCTGCCGGGCCGCAACTCGCCGGTCTCGGCAACTTGGCGGCCAGCGAGCACACGCAAGAGCGTCGACTTTCCTGTCCCGTTGATGCCCACGATGCCGAGACGGTCACCCGTGGACATCGTGAGGGAGATATCGGTGAAGAGAGGACGGTCAGGGCGAGACACCCCGACGCCGATGGCATCGAACAAGATCACCGACGCAAGGCTAGGGACTCCAGTCTCGCGGCAGACTCTGTCGGTGGATTCCGTCCCACCACTCGTCGTCAACCCGTCCGGTCGAGGCCTTCGCGCCATCGGCGTGGTGGTGCGCGGCGTGCGGCGCGTTGGCAAACAGATCGAGCCATACACGAACTGGTGGTCCGAGCAGAACCAGGTCGCGTTGGCCGCTGATGGGCCGCTGTGGATCTGCATCGGCGATTCGACGTGTCTCGGCATCGGGGCATCCGAGCCGATCAACGGCTGGGTCGGTCGCACGCTGGCAGCGTTGCAGGAATCCGATCCGACGTGGCGCGTCATCAACTTGGCCATGTCGGGGGCTCGCATCACCGACTCACTCGAGATGCACGCACCGATCGTCGCCCACCTCGTCGCTGCGGGGCATCACCCAGCTCTCACCACGTCGTGCGTCGGCACCAATGATGTGATGTGGGGTCGAACCGATGTGACCGAGTTGCGCGATCAGGTCGAAGAACTGGCCGACCTGCTCCCCCGGCCTGCGGTGATGTCAACCATTGCCGGCAGCTCGTCGCGGGTCGCCCTCACCAACCGGGCGCTGAAGCAAGCGGCAACCGACCGAGCGCTCACGCTGGTCGATCCGTGGAGAGAGCCAGGGCCCGGCGGCGTGTTCGATCGCGTTGCCGAGGATCGCTTTCACCCGAACGACTTCGGCCATCAGCTGATGTCTGACGCCTTCGTGCGATCGATCCGTTCGGTCCTCGAACCCACCGCACATGGCCTCGCTCCGTCACCCAACACCGACTGAGCAGCGCCACTGACTAGGGTCGTGCGGTGAGCGGGATTCTGAGCGACCTCGACATGAACGAGCCCCGACGGCGCAAGCCGACGTGGCCCAATCTTCCCGCCCCCAAAGGGTTGCTGGTTCGGCATCGGTCGACCGGGTACGTCGGCACCGTGCAGCGCTGTACGCCCGACTGGGTCACCATCCTCGACACCCAGGGCCGAAGCCAGACACTCCGCAACGAACGCGGGGCGTTCTCGGTGAAAGGCTCGAGTGTCACGCTCGTCCAGGCAAAGACCCCGAACGCTCCAGCGGCTCCGACCATGACTGCATCGGGAAGCGTTGCCGTGCAGTCCAAAGCTCGCGTCGCTCTGCCCAGCCGCATTTTGGTCGAGGGCAACCACGACGCCGAACTGGTGGAAAAGGTGTGGGGAGCGGACCTTCGCCTCGAAGGCATCGTGGTCGAAGCACTGCATGGTGCAGACGACCTCGCCGCCGTGGTCAGAGCATTCGACCCGAGCCCCCAACGACGGCTCGGCATCCTTCTGGATCACCTGATCGATGGCACGAAGGAAACGCACATCGCCCGGACGGTGAACCACCCCGATGTGCTGATCACGGGACACCCATACGTCGATGTCTGGCAAGCCATTCGCCCGGCCACGCTCGGTATCGCCGCCTGGCCCGTCATCCCGAAGGGAACCGACTGGAAGACCGGCGTCTGCCAAGCACTCGGCTTCGACGGGCCATCAGGCGTCATGTGGGGCACGATGCTGCGACGTGTCCGGAACTATCGAGACCTCGAGCCCGGGCTCGTAGGAGCCATGGAGGAACTCATTGATTTCGTCGCACCTCCGCCAGTTGACGAAGCCGGCTGAGATCAGCCTCGACGGGCGGGGCGGTGGCGCGCCCCGATCGGCAGTTGATCCGGCACGCTGGGCGGAACCAGGCTGGGCGGGACCGTTGCTGTCGCTGCGAGACCCTTCACCACTTCGAGCTGGGTGAGGCCTTCAGCCGCCTGCGGCGATGGCGTCACGTCGGGCACGAACCATGACGCAGGGTCGATGCCCTTTGCCGCCAGCGGCGCATTGAAGAGGTAGCCCTGCATGATGTCCACGCCGAAAGCCCGGAGCTGGTTCACCTGTTCGATGGTTTCTACGCCTTCGGCAACGACCCGCAGGTTCAGTGCTTTGGCCATGGCGACAACGGCTTCGATGATCGCCCGGTTCGAATCGCCGTCACCCATTTCGCGCACGAAGACCTGATCGATCTTCAACGTCGACACCATGTCGAACTGCTTGATGTAGCTCAGCGAGGACTGACCCGTACCGAAATCATCGATCGCCAGAGAAACACCGAGGTCACGGATCCGGTTGAGGATGCTGACGCCGTCGAGGTGATCGACGATGACGTCCTCGGTGATCTCGAGCACCAGTTGGTCTGCGGGGAGGCCTGACCACAGCAGGACGTTCTGCACGGTCTCGGGGAAGTTCTTGTCGATGAGCTGTTGCTCGGCGATGTTCACGCTCATCTTCACCGAGCGAGCGTTCGGGTTGAGGTGGTTCCAGACCGCGGCCTGCGCGGTTGCTTCCCGAAGGACGTATTCACCGATCTCGGCCATCATGCCGGTCTCTTCGGCAACGCCCAGGAAAGCTCCGGGACCAATCAAGCCGCGAGTCGGGTGATTCCACCGAACCAGGGCTTCGAAGGCATAGAGGCGCTTGGACGACACGTCGACAAGCGGCTGGAAGAAGACGGTGAGCTGCTTTTCAACGAGCGCTCGCACGAGATCCCGTTCGATGTCGAGACGATCGACGGCCTCGGCTCGCTGCTGATCGTCGAACAGCGCATACCCACCGCGGGCCTTCTTTGCCTTGTACATCGCAGCGTCAGCATCTCGCAGCAAGTCCTCGGCTCGGCGGCTTTCGCCCGATCGCGTGATCGCCACACCGATCGACGTCGAAACGACCAGGGCGCCACCGAACAGTGAGACCTGCTTCTCGAACGTGTGGAGAATCTGCTCGACGACGGCGATGACCGACTTCTGGTTCAGCAGTCCACGAACAACCACGACGAACTCGTCGCCGCCGAAGCGAGCAACGATGTCTGACCCTCGAACAGTGGAGAGCAGACGCTCCGCAACGATCCGCAAGAGCTCGTCGCCTGCCTCGTGGCCCATCGAGTCGTTGATGACTTTGAAACGGTTGAGATCGAGGAACAGCACGCCGACAACAGTGTCGTTCTGACGTGCGGTGATGATCGACTCGTCGAGTTGTCGAAGAAGTGCGTTGCGGTTCAGCAAGTTCGTCAGGCCGTCGTGGTTGGCCTCGTGTTCTGCCCGCTCCAGCACGTCACGTGCCGCTCGGGCCCGGTGGGATTGGATCAGTGCGCCACAGGTTCCCGCTGCGGCACCGATGAACCCAGCACTCGATGCGAGAACAGTTTCGCGAAACGAGATCCCGACCAGGGTCGACAAAGCCAACGTCCACAGGACCGCGCCGATCACGCCGGCCAGGAGCACTTGCCCTGGATGCAGGGCGAGTCGGGTCTTCTTCACCATCCTGGGAACGGCCGTTCCGTCCCAAACTTGAGCTATTGGGCACGGAAGCTTCTTTCGACAGCGACAAACAAAGATTCTCCTCAGCCAACGCCGATTCATGCCGATACTCCACAGGACCCGCTCGACATGGAAAGCAGCTCTGCAGCCACCCCCCATGACACCCATTCGCCCCGATCTCCGAGTTAGCCGGCACGGCCAGATGGCCGAAGCCTTCGAGATCTTCGCGCTCGGAATGGGCCCGTTCATCGACGAGCAGATGCACGAACACTTCGCCGATGAGGTGTCGTGGACCGAAGCAGCTGCCAATCGCATGGGACGGCCCGCCGAACACGGAGCAACGGACCCGCTCTTCCAACTGCTGGTGCTGCGCCGATTCTGGGGTCCGGTCTTCAGCGACACGTTCGCCAAGGATCTGCGCCGGTTGGTCGAGCAGCTGATCGAGGCTCGAAACCTGTGGGCTCACTTCAGTCTGCCCGACGACACCGACTACCTCGAGAGCATCCTCCTCGCCATCGAGCGAATCCTTGCTCCGGTCGAGCCTGATTCGGTCAGCGATCTCCGCAAGATCCGCTCTCGCCTCAAAAACCCAGCGGTGAGTCCCGGAGAGGTCGAGACATCCGATGTCGACCAACTCCTGCTCGAACAACAGCTGAGCGACACCGAGAGCGCTTTCTCGGATCTGAAGAGTCAGCAAGAAGCGCTCACCAACCAGCTCGCGCTTGCTCGGCGGGCCAATGCCGGGCGCCAGCACCGCCTGACCGAGATGGAACAAGAACTCCTCGAAGCAGCGGGACGGTCCGAGATTCTCGAGACCTACCTCCGCAACGAGCGCCTGACCAGGAGCCGCATGGAGTGGCTCTTCGTCGGGTTCATCGCCGCAATGCTGCTGGTGATGGTTCTGCTCGCAGCCTGACGGCTGCTGCCTTCCTCATCCGAGGAAGACCTTGATCTGCGCAGCGATTGCGTCGGCTCCGACGTTGGTCAACAACGCGATCGCTGGGTCGAGGTGTGGCAGTTGTGTCGATGTTCCCATCGGGGCTCGGTGCGCCGCGAACGATCCGATCGTGATCGTTCGCGAGAACACGCGGTGCTCTGACGGGTGGAACGACTGGTCGTCAGCGACCAGCGAGCGGAGGTCCACCCTCCAACGATGATGGTCTTCTGGCCCTGCGATGCCGTACGAAATGAACCCGTCGATCGCCCGAGCGTCGGCTGCAGCGAACCGCTGATGACTTCTCCAGAAGCCGAGGTGTTCCTCTCGGTCAGGAAACGCCATCCCCAGAACCGCAGCGAACGGATCCTCTTGCACGTCACCGAGAACGCCGACGGTGAGTGGCACCCGGTCGGGCAACGCTGTTGCCAGAGCCGAAGCGACCGCGGCACCAAATCCGTGTCCGACGGCGAGCACTTCATCGATGTCCAGGCGATCCAAGAGATCACTGATGTCAGCAACGTGTGAGGCAATGCCCAGCGAAGGCGCTTGCCGCCATGCTGACCCGCGACCCCGAAGGTCGACGGCGACGATCGCCGCCCCAGCAGGCAACCGACTCATCACCAAGTCCCACGAACGAGCGTTGGTCAGACGGTCATGCAGCAACAGCACGGCGCTGGTGTGCTGCTCGACAGGACCTCGACACCAGACCACGAGGTCGTCACGGTCGCCGCCGAGTCCTGGTTCTGCCCTCCCCGGCACATCGAGGAACCGCCGCTGATCCACCCGGCGACGCTACCGAATGTGTTCCCTCGATCGGCTCGCAACGTGACGGCACCACACGACCAGGACTACGTTCGCCCGCCATGGAAGACGTAGCAAAGCAGACCGGCATGACCACGATGGACCTCACGGGCAAGGTGGCCTTGGTCACCGGCGGATCCCGAGGCATCGGCAAGCAGATCGCGACGACGTTCGCGGCCCACGGTGCCAAGGTCATGATCGCCGCCCGCAAGGCCGAGGCGCTGGAAGCAGCCGCTGCCGAGATCGATGAGGACTCCGGCAACCCCGGTTGTGCGTGGCTGGTCGGCAACACCGGCCAACCCGAAGCAGCGCAGGCGCTCGTCGACGGCACCATCGAACACTTCGGAGCGATCGACATCCTGGTCAACAACGCTGCGACCAACCCCTACGCCGGCCCGATGATCGACGTCGACCTCGGCCGCTGGGACAAGACCATCGCGGTGAACCTCACCGGCCCCCTCCTCCTCACCCAGGCCGCATGGAACGGTTGGATGAAGGAGAACGGCGGAGTGGTCATCAACATCTCGTCGGTGGGCGGCCTCATGACCAGCCCCGTGCTCGGCGTCTACGACCTCACCAAGTCGGCCATGATCCACATGACCGAGCAACTCGGCGCCGAACTCGGTCCGAAGGTTCGGGTCAACGCCATCTGCCCCGGCCTCATCAAGACCGACTTCGCTCGCATGCTCTGGGAGGGTGAAGCCGGCGACCAGGTGGCCAAGAACTACCCACTCGAGCGTCTTGGCGAGACCTGGGACATCGCCAACGCTGCGTTGTTCCTCGCGTCTGACGCTGGCAGCTGGATGACGGGCCAGCACATGGTTCTCGACGGTGGTGGTCTGGTCTCCTTCCGAGGCTGACCGCCGTTCGGTTCGCTCTCGGGAACCCTGCGGGTTCCCGACGTAGCTGAGGGGACCTGACCCCCGATGTTGGGTTCGGCCGGGGCACAATGGTCGGGTGCGTGACACCATCCGCCTCGGCCGCATCGCCGGCATCCCCATCGGGGTCAACTGGAGCATTCTCGCCGTCGCGGCGTATCTGGTCATCAGCTTGACCTACGGAGCGCTGCCGATCTGGTGGCCATCTGCGGATCTCCAAGCTCGCTTGATCACCGCTGGCAGCATCACGTTCTTGTTCTTCGCGTCCATTCTGGGCCACGAACTCGGACACGCTGCTGCGGCGCGCCGCCACGGTGTCGAAGTCGACGGCATCACGCTCTGGGTACTCGGCGGCATCGCCAAGCTCCGCCGCCAAGCCCCCACACCCCGAGCCGAGTTCGACATCGCGTTCGCTGGTCCCGCAGCTTCTCTTGCGATGGGCGGGATGTTCGTCGTTGCTGCCCTCGGCATCGACCGATGGTCGTCCTGGGGCCTCGCTGCATCGGCTGCCAGTCTTCTGGCGGTGATGAACATCTTCTTGGGCATCAGCAACCTCATCCCGATCGCTCCACTCGACGGAGGCCGAGTCCTGACGGCGTTGCTCTGGCACACGTCGAACGATGCAGAACGCGCCCGACTGATCAGCGCTCGAGCTGGCCTCGTTGCCGGTGTCGGCGTTGTTGTGGCAACGACGGCGACATTTGCGTTCTCCAACCGGCTGAGTTGGTGGGTGTTCATTCTCACCGCCCTCACGGGACTTTTCATCGCACACGCGGCATGGCGGGAAGTCATCGGAGCGGTGATCCGCTCCCGGCTCAGCAGGGCAACCCTGGGCTCGGTGATGACATCCCGACCGGCGTCGGTTCCGAGCGACTTGCTCGTCGATGCCTACATGAGATCGACGGCAACAGGGCCGGCCATCGCCCGTCCCGTGGTGCACTGGGAAGCAGATCCGATCGGCTATGTCAGCCCTCTCGCAGGACAGTCCATGCCCACCCCGGAGCGCTCATGGACCACCGTCAGCGATGTCATGATCCCCGCTGACCAGGTGCTTCGAGCGTGGAGCAGCGAGACCATCTCAGATTTCATGGAGCGCTCCGCCGAGGCAGCGATGGCCAACACCTCGGTGATCGTGATCCACGACCCGGGCAACGGCTTGCCGATCGGCACCCTCACGCCACGACAGATCGACCCCTTCTTCGCGTCGCCGAACCCGTGGGGCATTTCGGCCCCACCACCGCCACCCCCGACGAAGACCCCGACCCCGCTCTGACCCAGCAGTAGAGTCGCAGCGTGTCCGAGTCAGCGAGTGCGACTTCCCCAATCGACGAATCATCGGCCATGCCGCCGTGGGTCCGCCGGGCCATCGTGTTCTGGTGGTCGATTCTCGTTGGCCTCTGGCTGACGCTCATCGTCGCCCGCGAGCTGCGAAGCCTGCTTGTGCAGCTCGCTGTCGCGGTCTTCTTGTCCTTCGCTCTCGAGCCCGCTGTCGGCTTCTTCGTCCAACGAGGAGTCCAACGAGGGCGAGCCACGCTCCTCAGTCTCCTCGGGGTCTTTGTCGCCTTCGGTGTCTTTGTCGCCCTGATGGGCCAGCTCATCGCCACACAACTGGCCGATCTCGTCGACGAGCTGCCTGGTTATGTCAGCAGCGGAGCCGCGTGGGCCAATGATCAGTTCGGAGCAGAAATCGACCCGAGCGACTTGATCAGCCAGATCGAGCAGGGCCAGATCACCACTTTCGCCAACGACGCCTCGCGGTATCTCCTGTCGATCGGCACCACGCTCGCTGGCGTCTTGTTCCAGGCGCTCACGATCTTGTTGTTCACGTACTACCTCACCGCTGATGGGCCCCGCCTGCGTCGCCTCATCTGCTCGGTCCTTCCCCCTTCACGACAGGTCGAAGTACTGCGAGTCCTGGACCTCGCCACCGACAAGACCGGCGCGTACATCTCCTCTCGTCTCGTGCTCGCGATCATCTCCGGCGTCTTCCATTGGGTCGTGTTCGCTGTCCTCGACCTGCCATCGGCGGTGGCCTTGGCCTTGTGGGTCGGTGTCATCTCGCAGTTCATTCCAACGCTCGGCACCTACCTCGCCGGCGTTCTGCCCGCCCTCGTCGCCGTTGGCGATGACCCCACAAAGGCGATCTGGGTGATCGCTGCGGTCGTGATCTACCAACAGATCGAGAACTACCTGCTGCAACCCCGCATCACCGCCCAGACCCTCGATCTCCACCCAGCGGTGTCGATCGGCGCAGTTCTTGCCGGCACCAGCCTCTTTGGTGCAGCGGGAGCGTTGATGGCGCTTCCCGTCGTGGCGACAGGATCGGGCTTCTTCTCCGCTTACATCGCTCGCCATGATCTCGTGGAGGACCGACTCGAGATCGAGGGAGCTGGCTTCGACGCTGGACGACTGGCGGAGACCGATGCGGACGACGGTGGAACATCTGACGACGACGGCGGGTTGGAGCCTTCATGAGCACTGACAATCAAACCCTCGACGCCATCCAGTTCTATTGGCGACCGGGATGCCCATTCTGCATGACCCTCGAACGGTCACTCAAGGGCATCGAGATCCCACTCGAAAAGCACAACATCTGGGACGAGCCCGAAGCTGCGGCGTTCGTCCGGTCAGTTGCCGATGGCAACGAGGTCGTCCCCACTGTTCGCGTCGGCGGCGAGTTCATGGTGAATCCATCTGCCAAAGACATCGCCGCCGCCGTCGCCCGGGTCGATCCTTCGCAGGCAGGCAAAATGGCCTCGGTCACAAAGCCTGGCCCCCTGGGAAGAATGCTCAAGAAGCTGAGCTAGCCGTTGCAACGTTCCGGTGCGAGATCGTGATACAAACATGACGCCGGAAGTATCGGCACCGCCGCGAGGAATGAGATCCAGAGGGATCTCGTTCGAAAGAGAGACAACAACATGACGCAAGACAACGGTCGAAAGGCCCTGCATGCCTACGTGAGCGATGACGCTCACGACCAGTGGCATGGATTTGCCGCTGAGCAAGGCGTCAGCGTCAGCGCAATTCTTGAAGCGCTCGCACCTGAACTCGACACCGAAGCAAGCCGTGAGCCAGCTGAGCTCACCGCCCGCCTCGATGGCGTGATCAAGTCAGCGCGAAAGATCGACGCCCAGCGTCGTCGCCGCCGTCGCTGATCAGCGTCAACCGTTCACCCTCACTGCCGATGGCCTCGGCACCGCGGGAACACACTGACGTCCTTCGCAACTGAAATCGTCGCCGAGCCGGTCACCGCTCGATGGGCTTCACGAAGCAACATCGAACATCCAGACGGTGAGCGCCCCCGCTCGGCGACTGCAGTCTTTCCGGCTCCCACATCGGGAGCCGTTGGTATGGGAGCATCTTCAGATGGCGGCGGAGACCATCAGCCTTCGGGCTGCAGCCGAGCATCTCGGACTGCACTACATGACCGTGTATCGCTACGTGCGAACCGGTCGACTGTCCGCCACCAAAGTGGGAGGCCAGTGGTTCGTCGACCCTGCAGACATCGAAGCTCTCGCCGCCGGCGATGACCCGAGCCGCAGTGTTGGCGTCCGCACCCGAGCTGCGGCACAGCTCGAAGACCGTCTCCTGGCTGCAGACGAAGCCGGAGCCTGGGCCGTTGTCTCCCAAGCCCTCACCTCTGGCGCCGAACCTGCGGAAATCCATCTGCGACTCATCATTCCGGCGATGAAATCCATTGGGGACCGCTGGCAGCAAGGGGAGATCGAGGTCTTCGACGAACACCAAGCCACCGTGGTCGCCTCACGCATCACCGCCCGGCTCGGTCCACGCTTCCATCGCCGTGGCCCGGCCCGAGGTCACCTCGTCGTCGGCCTGGTCTCGGGAGACACCCACGCGCTCACCACAGCGATCATCGCCGACCTCCTCCGAGGCCTGCAGTTCGAGGTCACCGACCTCGGCGCCGACACACCCACCGAGTCATTCATCGAGATGATCGAGGCAGCCTCGACCGATCACGTGATGACCGGTGTCGTGATCTCGTCGACCACGAACGCCAACCTGGACCAGGCAACCGAGACGATCGGCGCCATTCGAGCGCTGCACCCCGACCTCGCCGTCGCTCTGGGTGGAACTGGTGTCCCAACATCGGTGGAAGCTGGCGCTGCAGGTGCCACCATCTGGGCTTCAGATGTCGAGGGCCTGCTCGCCAGGTTCGACGAACTCGCACCACCGACGT